>NCTC01003735.1:0-2500 GCA_002319775.1 Fagopyrum tataricum | reverse complement strand
GTCATGGCCCCGACGCTGGCCATGGCCATGCCTGGCCTTGTCATGTGATGCCCGACGCTGATTTGTCATGGCCTGATGCCGCCTTGTCATGGCCATGAACCTGCCCGACGCTGGCCTTGTCATGGCTGGCCTTGTCATGGCCGAGACTGCCCGCTGGCCTTGTCATGGCACGCTGGCCTTGTCATGGCCTTGTCATGTGCCGACGCTGGCCTTGTCATGGCCTGTGATGGCCTTGTCATGTGATTGTGGCCTTGTCATGTGGCCTTGTCATTGCCTTGTCATGTTATTGTGATGGCCTTGTCATGTGGCCATGGCTGGCCGACGCTGGCCTTGTCATGGCCGAGAGTGGCCGACGCTGACCTTGTCATGGCCTTGTCATGCCGATGATGTGGCCTTGTCATGGCCTGTGTCATGGCCTTGTCATGATGTGGCCATGCCTGGATGTGATGTTGGCCATGGCCGAGAATGCCCGACGCTGGCCTTGTCATGGCCGAGACTGCCGCTGGCCTTGTCATGGCCGAGAATGCCCGCTGGCCTTGTCATGGCCGCTGACCTTGTCATGGCCTTCATGGCCTTGTCATGGCCATGCCCGACGCTGGCCTTGTCATGGCCGAGACACGCTGGCCTTGTCATGGCCTACAATGCCGAAATGAAAAACGCTGGCCTTGTCATGGCCGACGCTACCTTGTCATGGCCTTGTCATTGGCCTTGTCATGTGCCGACGCTGGCCTTGTCATGCTGGCCTTGTCATTGGCCGCGCTGACCTTGTCATGGCCTTGTCATGCCGACGCTGATGGCGCCCGACGCGCTCCCATGTCATGGCCTTGTCAGGAGCTTGCCGCGGCCTTGTCTTACCGCGCTGGCCTTGTCACGGCCTTGTCACGGCCTTGTCACGGCCTTGTCAGGACGCCTCAATTGATGGCATTGGAAGATAATCCCGGAACTTTTTCTTCCAAGCTGGATTTGTTTTGCATAGCAATGTTCCTCACATGTTATGTGACCCCTAGAAGAAAACCCCATGCCAATGGGTGCCCGAAGATCGGTTGGCCTCGTCATAGAGCCTCCGGGGCTCGTATGTTGGCATTGGAAGATATGCTCGGACATTTTTTCTCCAAAGTGGATTTTTATTGCATATCATTGACCCTCACATGTTATGTGACCCATAGGAAAAAACCCCATGCCAATCGGAGCTCTCATGATGACCCTTTGCCTTGTCCAAAACTCGTCGGTCCGAATTCGGGACTCGTATGATGGCATTGGAAGATATGCTCGGACATTTTTTCTCCAAAGTGGATTTTCTTTGCATAGCATTGTTCCTAACAAGTTATGTGACCCATAGGAAAAAACCCCATGCCAATCCGAGCTCTCACGTGACGGGAAAAAAATATTGAAAATCGTATGATCTGCCTCCAAGGATTAGTATCTCCTATAAGCTGTGGCACGTTTGTCCAAACTGCACTATAGGGGGAAGGGGTCTCTCGATGCCCCCTGGCGCTTGATGGCATAGTTGGCACCGGGCATTGTCCTCGACAATGCCCGATGCCTACTATGCCATCAAGCGTCTACCCCGGTCAGTCGGTGCGGATGTCTTCGGCGGTGGCGGCGCTCCGGCGCCGGCGCCGGGCGGAGGCACGCCGGCTGGCCACGGTTGGCATGCGAAAGTCCGGAACGATGGCCCCGAACGAGAAAACGTCCCCGTCGTCCCTCGAAGCTTTGGAGACAACTAGAGGGAGCCGGTGACGGACTATCGCCCGTGCCGGAACGTCCGGGTCTTCGCATGCCCGCCTGTCGGAAGGGAAGGGAAGGGGAGGGAAGGGAAAGGTTGGCCCGAACGGATGGTTGGAAACTAGAAAATCTCGACCGACGGCCCCCGATCGAAAAACGTCCCCGTCCTGCCATGCCTTGCCGCGCCCGGATGTCTAGCGTCGGTCTCGCACCTTCACAGTTCCCGGCATATGCGGCATAGCAAAGAGCGAATCGTCCGGGACTGATTATCGCCGGGTCCGGATGTCCGGGTCTTCTTACGGATGGTTGGAAACTAGAAAATCTCGACGACGGCCCGATCGAAAAACGTCCCCGTCCTGCCATGCCTTGCCGCGCCCGGATGTCTAGCGTCGGTCTCGCACCTTCCACAGTTCCCGGGCATAAGCGGCATAGCAAAGAGCGAATCGTCCGGGACTGATTATCGCGGGTCCGGGTGTCCGGGTCTTCGAACGGTCGGTTGGAAACTAGAAAGTCTCGACCGACGGCCCGATCGAAAAACGTCCCCGTCCTGCCATGCTGCCGCCCGGATGTCTAGCGTCGGGCGTTCCACAGTCCCGGGGCATATGCGGCATAGCAAAGAGCGAATCGTCCGGGACTGATTATCGGCGGTCCGGGTGTCCGGGTCTTCGAACGGTCGGCTGGCTTCCCCGTCCCTTCAAACGGTCGGCTTCGTCCCTCGGTTTTTTCGCGCTAAGCGGTGCCCGAACTGATCCCCGGGGTGGCATTTGACGACTCT
>NCTC01003734.1:0-23980 GCA_002319775.1 Fagopyrum tataricum | reverse complement strand
CCAAAAGAGAGGGTTAATGTTAATACTCTAGGTCCAATTTCAGTAGTTAACAATGGTGAGGGACACGCCCCAGTTATTGCGACTACTGAGTCCGTGGGTAATGGTAAGCAATTGGATAAGATGGACGTTGCTATGACACAGGTAGAGAGTGAAGAAGACCAAGAGATGGTGTCGGCTACCATCCAGACCAACCCTTAGGCTTTGGTTTTGTTCTGATTTTTACCCCTTTCTCTTCAGTTGGTTTAAGATGAATTGTCTTCTTTGGAATGTTTTCGGAGCCTGTAAGAATGGGTTCCGAAGAGCTATTAAGCACATTTGTAACCAGCATAATATAAATGTGTTCGCTATTTTTGAGCCTCGAATCTCTAGGGAACAGGCTCAGAAAGTGTGTGAGCGAATGAGTTTAAAAAGCTATTATAGAGTAGAAGCGAATGGTTTTGAGGGAGGATTATGGCTACTTTGGGATTCAGATAAAGTTGTGCTCAATATAATTTCTGTCAACAAAAGCTTCATCCATGCGAAGATTGAGAATGGAGCTAATCTGTATCATCTCATCACTATTTACACCCCTCCAACGGCTAACAGAAGAGTAAATTCTGGTCAGATTTGGACAGAGAACTGAGTACCTTAACTGATCCTTACATCATCGGAGGCAACTTTAACTGTATTTTATTCTCCCATGAACGAGATGGGGGTTCTGGAGCACTCCACTCAGATTCAAGTAAGTTTCATGATTTAATTCATAAATTTGGCTTGATTCATCTTGGTTTTACAAGACCTCAATTCACATGGGACAATGGAAGAGCAAGTCATGGCAGAATTCAGAAGAGACTTGATAGAATCCTTATAAATCAAAAATTGCAGATTGGATTGGGTAAATGCGCAAGTGAGACACCTTGCCCGTTTTTCTTCAGACCATTGCCCTCTCTTGTTAAATTTAAACCAAAATCTGGGCCAGAAGAAAGAGATAAGACCTTTTCGCATGGAAGCGGCTTGGTTGACTCACGAGAAGTTCCAACCAATTGTAGAGAATTGTTGGATTAATAACAGTGAGGTTAGTGAAGCTCTTCGTGTTCTTAAATTATCGCTAATCAATTGGAATCGTTTTTCTTTTGGCAATATCTATAGCAGGAAACAAAGCATTAATAATAAATTTGTGGCAATCCAAATGCATCCCAACTTAAGTACCTCTCATCGACTACATAGGCGTGAAACTATGCTGAAAAAAGAGCTTGACAAGACGTTGGAACAAGAAGAACTCATTTGGTTCCAAAAGTCCCGTGAGCAGTGGCTTATTGGAGGTGATCGCAATACCTCCTATTATCATACTTCCACGATTGTTAGAAGGCGCAGAAGCCACATTATGGGCTTGAAGCTGGAAAATGGAGAGTGGTCAGACATCCAGGCTGAGCTAGAGCAACATGCAGTCAATTTCTATACACTCCTCTATAGTCTGAATGACTTGCTACCTATGCATCCCTGCCAACTTGAAACGTTTGAGTTCCCAGATATTGATAATAATCTATGGACTGATATTATGAAACCAGTCTCAATGGGAGAAGTTTGGAAGGCGACTAAAAGCATGGGTCCGTTTAAAGCTCTAGGTATTGACGGCTTTCAACCTATCTTTTTCCAGAAATGTTGGCACATAGTTGGTAACTCGATTTTAGACATGGTAAGGAATTTCTTTTTTGGGAACAGTCTACCTAAAGAGTGTAATGATACGCTTATCACACTTATTGCCAAAGTATGCAATCCAGAGTTGATTAGTCATTTTAGACCCAATGCTTTATGTAATGTGAACTATAAGATTATTTTGAAAGTTCTGGTTCAAAGAATGCAACAAATTATTGGTGATCTAGTCGGACCAACGCAAAGGAGCTTTATTCCGGGCAGATATATCCAGGATAATATAGTTCTTATGCAGGAAATAGTACATTCGATGAGAAAGAAAAAATCGGGGAAGAAATGGATGATTCTAAAGTTAGATTTAGAAAAATCCTATGACAGGCTTCGCTGGGATTTTGTGCTAGATTCCGTTAAAGAAGCGGGCTTCCCGTCTAGTTGGGGTGATATGATTAACCAGTGTATTAGCTCTACTAAGATGCAATTACTTTGGAATGGTGAAGTCACGAGACAGTTTATTCCGGAAAGAGGGGCCAGACAAGGAGATCCTATCTCCCCTTACTTGTTTGTGCTAGCAGTTGAGAGACTAAGTCATATTATTCTAGAGTCAGTGGAGCGGAATGAGTGGAAGCCTATTCACCTCTCAAGGGGTGGACCGAAACTTTCTCATATGTTTTTTGCGGACGACATCACTCTCTTCGCTGAAGCTTCGGAAGCTCAAATGAGAGTGATTATGAAGTGTGTGGAAAGATTATGTCGAGTTTCTGGTCAAAAGGTAAGTCAAGCCAAATCAAAGGTGTTTGTTTCCCCTAATGTTTCGATTGATATGAGCAGAAATCTGGATACTATCAGCGGAGTAGAGGTTACAAAAAATTTGGGTAATTATTTGGGCATGCCTATTATCTAAGGAAGAATATCCAAGGATATGTGTGGGCCTCTTTTGGATAAGATCAACGCGAGACTCAGTAGTTGGAGAGGTAAAACGCTCAGCTTTTCTGGAAGAGTAACGCTCACGAAATCTGTTCTAGCTTCTTTACCAGTATATAGTATGGGCACGATGATTATCCCAAAAGGTGTGTGACCACATTCATAAAGTTTGCAGGAGCTTCATTTGGGGACACAATATAGGAACCCGGGTATGCATTCCGTCAATTGGGATACAATCTGTCTTCCGAAAGCTAAGGGTGGACTAGGTATTGTAACACCCCAAATCCGTAGGACTCGGAGTGTTACTGGGGGCTAGGATCTCACAATGGATACTGACCCTAGCCTGACAACAAGTTCACTGAATCTTACAACAAGGCACCGATAGATTAAATACAAAACATCAAACTGTTATAAAAGTATCAAAAGGTTTATACAACGCTGCTGAGTACAAACATAACATAACGTATATACATAGTCAAATAACCCGTAGCCCACGAGTACGACCCCAGTGTACGGCGCCCTCAGCAGATCACCCACTCTGAATCACTCTGCAGTTCTCCTAACCTGCAAAGTCTACAACACGGTATGAAACCGTTAGCTAACTATACACATGTATAAGAAGATGCAGGAGCACAAACACACGTCATGAAAACATAAACACCACAACATGATATCACGCATTTACCCGGTTTATTATCTATATTATAAGTCCAGTCACTCCATCATATAAATATCTGAATATGAATATAGGTGACACGAGAAATATAACCCTCGCCTCTCGGTGGTAATGCCAGCTGGAGTGGTCAATCGGGACGACTCCTCCGTGTACCCTGAGGGAATGGAGACAGTGCCCATACCGTTTACCAGATCTGGATGCTCCGCAGAGAACCTCCCAGTCTCCCAGAGGGATGAGTGGGCAAGGTTGTCACAACCCTACAATGGGCGCGCAATAGACCATAGGTCGGTAATAACAATATCATATGCAAGCAAGTATAACATACACCACCCATGCATACATCCTCATATAAGGATAGCAGCTAAGTAAGTCCTATGGACTTACCTCCACCTCGGGAGTCTCAGACTCAAACTCAAACGGCTCCGCTCTAGAGATCAATACAGCCTAAACAAGGTATAACACATATATCACACTCATATCCATAACAGGGGTCACACCTAGACCCAAGGGATCCCATAAGGATCATATTCCAACTCGTAAACCTCAAAGCCGTAACCGGTATAAACGATACCGTACTCAACCTCATTCTATCCTCATACTCGTACCTAGCATGCTACTACCGCTCATACTAGGAAAGGAAAGGATCTACCTAACTCTAGATAGAACCGGAACAAGACGCACCTGCGTGAAGGAGAGACGCAGGGGCGGAACACAGGCGACCGCAGGCGCGGCGACACTCAGCCGCAGGGCGGTGACACGGGCCGCTGGCAACGCTGGCATGCCACTGGCACGGCGCAGGCGTTGCGGCAAAGGTGCCGCGGGGGCGGTGACTTCTGGCCGCGGGGACGGCGACAACGTAGGAAGTTATCCCGCGGCTTCTCTTCGGCTCTTCTCGTGATCAAATCACGTCTTCACTCATCCAAAGTTACATACAAGTATATACATACATAAACCCACGTCAATACACACTTATACATGCATCTAAACCTAAGCTAAAGAGATTGAATCCAAGGGAAGGAAGGAAAGAAAGAAAGAAAGGAGAAGCAAGCACTTACCACTCTTGTGGTCCTAAGCTGCAGGGAAGATCAACACACACCAAGGATGGCTTCCAAGCTCAACATACTCACAATCATCAACCACAAAAGCCACAACACACCCAAAACCCAAACTAAATCTTCCTAACCAAGAACAATATCAAGAGGGAACAAGGGAGAAGCAAGGAGGACGTAGGAAGCTGGATAGGGAAGTGAGGAAAAGCCCTTGATCAGCTAAGGCACGAAATAAAGAAAGCAAAGAGTAAAGCACGGGTCAAAGGTCAATGAAGATGGCTGCAGCTGCCGGAAACCGTCGGGGCGGCAGCCAGGACCGCAGGGGCGGGAAGCCGCAGGGGCGGCACCAAGTGCCCGCGGGTGCAGCTGGCCGATCTCGGCCCAAAGCCAATCTCGGCTATGGTCCGATCTCGGTCCGAAAGAATAGGGGTCTCACAGGTATTAAGAAAATGGCAACTTTAAACAAAGCTATTATTGGGAAGTTAAGTTGGCGTTTCATCAAAGATGATACTAGCCTATGGTCGACAGTCCTACGTAGTAAATACGTTAGGAACTCTCGAGTTGCTCACTCGGATCCTTCCCTTGTCTGGCGTGATATACATGAAGGTTTCAACACTGTAATTAAACATGGCGCTAGATGGGTACTTGGAGATGGCAAGAGCATTAGTTTTTTGGATGATATCTGGATAGGGGATTGCCCTCTGAGTGATTAGCTTTCTGTTCAAGTCGATAAGAGCATTAGAAATTTGTCGGTCAGGGACCTTTGGGTTGATAACTCATGTTGGAATTGGGAGATTTTAGAACCTATTCTTCCACCTATTTGTTTGTTGAAACTAGCGGTTGTTAGTCCGGTTGTAGGAAGTGGCAATAGGGAGCTTTTTTCTGAGCTTCAACAGGAGACCAGTTGTAACACCCCAAATCCACGAGACTCGGGGCGCTACGGGCGAGACCTCACAATGGGTCCCGACCCTTAGCTTGACAACAATTTCATTGGACCTTCCAACATAGCACAAATAAAGGTCGAAAACTCAAATACGTTTTATATGTATGCGGAAACGAAAGGTACGAAACTACAACTTGGAAACTCAGCCGAGTCCTCAAAACAACGTAAAGAAATCCGAGTTCTAACATACGACAATATCCAAAACGAGAACATGAAAGGACTCAAAACATCCCCGTCCTCTAATGTACGGAGACCCCGGCTGTCCGCTCCTCCACCTCACTCAGCGGCATCCCTAACCTGCAAGTCAACTACAAAACGGTTTTAAACCGTTAGCTCATATTCTAGATATTAGGAAAGCGGTGAAGGCACAAACACATCCATAGCACAAAACATAAATCACACAAGTCTGATTTCTTATCTTTTATTATTAAGTCGTGTTCCATTCTAGTTCAATTTCTTTTGTGACACGAGACCCCAATGGTCTCGCCTCGGTCCCTACTTACCGGCAAGGAATGGTACGGATACATCCGTCCATCTAACCCGCCGGGCTAGTCGCCGAGAATCCCCTAGACCTCACTATGGCTAGGCAGTATGGTCACCGCCCGTTCTTATACACTTGGGCCAATATAAACATATATATAAAGTCGGTGGTCCTAATTCCCGGTTTCATTTCATTGTATAACATAAAATAACACACACCACCTAACACACGGCAATACTAATACATAAAATACGAGCCAAGTAAGTCCGTAGAATTACCTCGTCCCAAATGCTATCTCACAAAACGCTCACGTTTCCCTTGGGAAGAAGTACTCAACCTGTTCACAACAAGGTATCATAAAAACCCGCCCAACTCGAGAAGTCTAGGACTTCTACACAAATGACCTACGCAGGATCATTTGACTCGCATTCTAGGACCGTATCCTAGAGTCCAACATAGTTACCGTCAATAATGACGTAAAATCCAACTAGGTCTAAATCCGCTCATCACACTCTCTTAAGGTCACAAAAGCCGCTACTTGGCATTTCTACTAAGTTATGAAATTTCCAACCTATCATGATACTACTAAGCATATATGGGTCGATACGAATTTGTGGCTTTTATCGGGATCCGGACCTAGCAAGATACTATCCAATTCGCCCATAAGTTAAATGATCGTAAACTTATAGCATAACGGAATCTAAGATAAACTCGTCTAATTTCCGAGGTTAAAACTCGCTAACACATTTTCCGGGCACTTATGCAATTCCTAACACAACTGGGCATAAATTGTAATTTATCAAACTGCTGGGTATAAACTGTAATTAACCAAAAGATGCGGGCCAGAATTGTAATTGTACCTAAAGTGAGGGAGCCCGATTTAATTAGCCAAAAGGTTGTTGCACTAGCCCGATTTAATTAGCCAAAAGGTTGTTGCACTAGCACGCGCGGGAGGGGAAGGCTCCGTGGCTCCTAGCGCGGCTGCAGACGGTGGCAGTCCTTCCCGTGGCGGCGGCTCTCCGGTGGCGGCCTTTCTCCGGCGACAGAGAAGGAGGTGAGGGAAGGCTGCAGGAGAAGAGTGAACAGGCGGTGAGTGGCTCCCCGGTGGCGTCCGCGGGGCTCGTGCAGGCAGGCGCCGCAAGGGCGGAGCAAGGGTTCTCCGGGGCGGCGACGGCTTTGCTGCGGCTCTCCCTTGCCCGAGCAGCCTCGACGCAGAAAGAAGGAGAGGGGTCTCGGTGGTGGCTCTCCGGCGTGCTCCAAGGGCTCGGGACGTAGAGGTGGCGAAGCGACGACGGCGGGGCGGCGGCTGGACGTAGAAGGGAGCTGAGGGAGGTGGCTGCAGAGAGTGAAAGTCGAGAGAGAGAGATGTGTGAGGGTGGAGTGTGAGGCCGGCTGGAGTGAACCTAAGAGAGGGAGGGAGCCAAGACGAGGGGTCGGCCTCGGGTGTAGGGCGGACTGAGGGGTCGGGGGACAACAGGCCAGGCCTAGGCAGGGAGGTAGGCTGGGCGGGCGTACTCCTACAGGCTTAGGCGGGGAGTAGGTTGGGCGGCACGCTCCACAAGCCAACCGTTGGGCGACGGTCTCGGCCGAGATAGGCAGGCCGAGATTGTCTCAGCCGGGATTTTTCCAAGAGGAAGGGAGGAAAAAGAAAACCGGGCGGAAAATGACTCGTTAAGCTAATTCCGTAACGGGTGTTACGGGTCGGAATATTTCCGACATTCCCGTAAAAATAATTTACGGTTTACGGTTGGAATAAAAGTCGGATATTCCCGTAGAATAATTTACGTAAATAGGAAAAACACGATAATTCGTTTTCTAAAAATTCCGGGCGTTACATCTAACCCCCCTAAAAACAAGTTTCGTCCCGAAACTTGCTAAACCCAACACTCTCCAATATATCCGCCTCGTAATCCCGTACAACTCATAAAAGGTATATTGTCATCTCTAAATCAAGCTTGTGTATAGAAACATATCACAACCTCGTAAGGTCCACATAACTCAACCAAATACATAACACAATAAGCAAACAAGAAAGATCTCGGGACTAACCCGACGGTCCTATCGATGTGGCTAGGTCTGCATAAAACTCGGGATAGTTCCTCCGGATACTATCCTCCGTCTCCCATGTAGCCTCGTCGGCTCCTCGCCTCGACCACTGAATCCTAAGCATCGGTATCTCCTTCGATCGAAGGCGTCTCGTACTCCGCTCTAAAACCGCTATCGGGTGCTCTGAGAAAGTGTGGTCCGGCTCGACCACTAGATCCTCATGACTAATGACGTGTCTCGGGTCATGTATGTACTCTCTCAGCTGAGAGACATGAAATACCGGGTGTATACCCTCCAACCGCGGTGGCAATGCTAACCGGTATGCCACCTCACCGACTCTCTCCAAGATCTCAAATGGTCCGACATATCGGGGGCTTAACTTCCCCTTAATGCCGAATCGTCTAACGCCCCGCGTCGGTGATACTCTCAACCATACCTGAGCTCCCACCCTGAACTTGAGAGGTCTACGCCTCCTATCCGCATACGACCTCTGACGGCTCTGCGCAGCCAACATCCTCTCCCGAATCAAAGCGACTCTCGCCATGTCGTCCTGCACCTGATCCGGTGCTACAATGCTAGAGCTCCCGGGCTCGTCCCAACACAAGGGAGTACGGCATCTCCGTCCATACAATGCCTCATACGGTGCCATCCCAATCGAAGCGTGTCAGCTGTTATTATACGAAAACTCGACCAACGGGAGATGATCTGGTCATACTTGACCCCAGTCTAGTACACACGCTCGAAGCATATCCTCTAAAGTCTGAATAGTCCGCTCAGACTGGCCGTCGGTCTGGGGATGGTATGCGGTGGTGAAATGGAGACTCGAACCTAGGGCGGCGTGTACCTGCTGCTAGAACGTCGAGGTAAAACACCCGTCCCTATCCGAGATGATGGTCATCGGGACTCCATGTAGTCTCACAATCTGACGGGTAAACTCCTCGGCTAAACGACTCACCGGCCATGTTTCCCGTATAGGATTGAAATGTGGGGTCTTCGTCAGCCGGTCTACTACCACCCATATCGCGTCAAAGCTCCTACTAGGTCTCAGGCTGGTCACGAAGTCCAAGGATATGTCCTCCCACTTCCACTGCGGCACGGGCAGTGGGTGGAGCTCTCCTCCAGGTCTATGGTGGTCGATCTTGACCTGCTGGCAGGTCGCGCATCGGGCCACATATCTAGCTACATCGGGCTTGAGCCCGCCCCACCAATAGGATCTCCTAAGGTCCTGGTACATCTTACTCGCACCTGGGTGCACTGAGTAAGGTGTGGAATGAGCCTCCTGCAAAATCCGCTCTCTAAGCTCCTGATCCGTCGGTACACAAATGCGTCCCTGACGTCTCAATAGCCCATCTGCTCCCGTGACAAACTGTGGTGCCTCTCCTCGGGACATCCTGTCCCGGATCCTCATCAAAATAGGACAACTCTCCTGCTTCTGCAGGATCTCTCCGGACAGGTCAGGTAACGCCTCTAGCTCGGACAAGCGACCGTCCGTACCCGGAAATCGGATATCCAACTCTAAGCCCATCAAATCCCTCTGTAGCTGAGGCTGAACCATAAGCCGAGCTATCACCTCCTCCCGAGGTGTCCTCCTACTCAAAGCATCGGTGACTACGTTCGCCTTCCCGGGATGGTATAAAATCTCCAAGTCAAAGTCCTTGATGAGCTCCAGCCATCTCCTCTGGCGGTTATTCAACTCCCGCTGAGTGAATATATACTTCAGACTCTTATGGTCTGTGAAGATCTGGCATGTAGCCCCGTACAAGTAGTGTCGCCAGATCTTCAGGGCGTGAATCACTGCCGCTAGCTTGAGATCATGGGTGGGGTAGTTCTCCTCGTACGGCTTCAGCTGCCGAGAAGCGTACGCAATAACCCTATCCCTCTGCATCAAGACGCACCCCAAGCCTAGCTTAGAGGCGTCACTATATACCACAAAGTCCTCTATGCCCTCAGGCTGGGCTAACACAGGAGCGGAGGTCAACCTCCTCTTCAGCTCCTCAAAGCTGCGCTGGCAAGGCTCGGACCAAACGAACCTGGTAGACTTCCTCAGCAAGGAAGTGAGCGGTCGTGCAATCACGGAGAAACCCTCAACAAAACGGCGGTAGTATCCCGCTAAGCCCAAGAAACTGCGCACCTCCTTGACTGTCCTAGGAGGCGGCCATGAGGAAACAGACTCTATCTTCGCCGGGTCGACCATGACACCCTCGGCGGAAACTATATGTCCCAGAAATGCCACCTCGGACATCCAAAACTCACACTTAGAGAGCTTAGCGTAAAGCTCTCTATCCTGGAGGACTCGAAGTACTGTCCTCAGGTGTCCCTCATGCTCCTCTCTACTTCGAGAGTAGACTAAGATGTCGTCAATAAATACCACCACGAACTGGTCCAAGAAGTCGATGAAGATGCCGTTAATCAACTCCATGAAGACGGCAGGTGCATTCATGAGCCCGAATGGCATCACGACAAACTCATAGTGGTCGTATCTCGTCCTGAATGTCGTCTTCGGTATGTCCTCATCTCTCACCCTAAGCTGGTGGTATCCCGACCTCAAGTCGATACGTGAAAATACGGAGGCTCCCTGCAACTGGTCTAGCAAATCATCAATGCGTGGTAACGGGTACTTGTTCTTGATGGTGACTTTGTTCAACTCCCGGTAGTCGATACATAGTCTCAAAGATCCGTCCTTCTTAACGAAGAGGACCGGTGCACCCCAAGGGGAAACGCTCGGGCGTATGAAACCCCTATCGGCTAACTCCTCGAGCTGCTTCTTCAGCTCCAGCAACTCGATCGGCGTCATGCGGTATGGATCCTTGGAGATCGGCCTAGTGCCGGGCTCCAACTCAATAGTGAAGTCAACGCTCCTCTGCGGTGGTAGCCCAGGTGGCTCCCCGAACACGTCCTCGAACTCGCATGCCACAGGGATCTCCTCCAGTGATGGTCCCGTCTCCTCCTCCTTCATGGCATAACACCAGAAGGCCTCACATCCCTGCCTTATAAGACTAGCAGCTCGAACGGCGCTAATGACTGTACCGGCTTTCCCGAGGTCCCAACCTCGGAAAATCACCTCCCGCCCCGTCTCTGTGGAAATCGTCACGGTCCTCTGGCTGATGTCCAAAACGGCATGATGGCGGTCCATCCAATCCATACCCAAGATGACTTCTTCATGCACTAAGTGCATGACAAAGAAGTCGGCTAACCAATCTCGGTTCCCCAAACGAATGGGGCAACCGCGTACCTCTCGGGTACCACTAACCCTACCTCCATCGGGTAACCCTATAGTAAAGGGTCTCCCCTCTATCGTAGCTAAGGACAACCTAGCTACACAATCATCGGAAATAAACGAGTGCATAGCACCCGTATCAAATAAAACTCGGACCGAAAAACCGTGAATTTGAATAGTACCTGGGGTTGCCGGTGTTGGAGGATCAACAACACTCCTCAGCTCGAATACCCTAGCAGGTGTGCCTCTGGTCTCCTGAGTACCTCCACCACGGCCTCTACCTCGGCCCTGTCCTTGAGCGGATCCCTGAGTACGGGTCTAACCCTGACCCTGGCTCCTCTGCTGAGAGCCCTGTGCCTGATACTGGGGCGGCCTCTAATTGCCCCCTGCTATGCCAGCAGGCGAGGAACCCTGCTGTGACGGTACCTTGACCTGACGGCAAAAAGCAGCTCGGTGACCCATCTGGCCACAAGTGAAACAAGCCACAGGCGGCTTCCTACATGTCTTCTTCGTATGTCCATAACCTCCACAACCGTAGCACTGAGGTCCTCCGTCGGATGCCGGTCTCGACGGCTGAGGACCAGAACGTCCCTGACCTGTCGCTCCGGCCCCTGACCCAGCTGGTGCCGTCCTCTGTCTCTTGTCCGGTCTCCCGGACTGTGCTGCTCTCCTAGACCCAAGGCAGTCTCTCTCATAGGCCGAAGCCCGGTCCTGGTACTCCGCCAGTGAGGTACAACAGAATCCCGCCAGGTAAGCGCGGGTGGACTCCCTCAGTCTCTTGGAGAAGAGATAGACATGCTGGTCTGCTGGGGGTGCGGAAGGTCCCAGCAAGGCTAACTCTGCCCGAAATTGCCTGATCGCCTCAATGACTGGGACGTCCTCGAATCCTGCCTCCAGGAAATCCTGGACTCTGTCACTCCTCAGTGAAGCTGGGCAAAAGGTCTCCCTAACGAGGCTCAACAGTTGATCCATCCTAGTCACACCGCCTCTAACTGTCCTCCACCAGTACTGGGTCTGCTCTCGAAACAGTGTCTGAACTATCTCTACCTTCCTCTCCTCTGGACAACGGATCGCCTCTAAGGCTGACTCAACGTGCCCAATCCAGTGTTCCACCTCTAACCCTACCTTCCCGTCGAAGTAGGGTACGTGCTGTTGGTTGAAAGCCTTCAACCATGAATCGGGTCTCAGAGACCTCATCTCGTCTCTAGGCCTAGCAATCTCCGCAACTAGCTCGGGTGCAACCACTGTTGGTGCAACTATCTCTGGTGCAGCCCGAACCTGGGTCACCCTCTGTGTGACCTCAGCTGATATCTCTGGTGCAGGTGCAGGCACTGGTGGTGCAGGAGGTGGTGCTCCAGTCCTAAATGCCTCCTCTACTCGACGTACGTAATCTCCAAATACAGCAGCTGCCACGGACGCTCCCCCGGTCCTGGTAGATGAAGAACCCTGAAATCCGGACCTAACCACAGTCCCATCCCTAGCCTCGGGAACGATGCTCTCAGTTACCTCCTCTACTGGGGCCTCTACTGCTGGTGCCTCCACAACTGGTGGGTCCGCAATGGGGACACGTCCCCGACCTATACCTCTCGTACCTAGAGGTCTTCCTACTCGTCCCCGTCCTCTTGGGGCGGTAGGGGGAAGCGGTGGTCTACCCCTATCGGGTCCTACATATGCTGTAACTCTCGTACGTGTCATCTGATTTCGTATTGCGTTTACTTAATTATAAATACGTGGTACTATTTATAATCCGGTATAATAACTTAAAAGCATAAATATAACATGTTCATAATACATATCCAAGGCATGCAAGCCCAAACATCCTAAGGTCACAAAGTATCTAGATACATACAACTTCCACAATCACCCTAAGGTCATATGTTATATATAACTACATAACTATGTACTTAAAATAATATAAGTACCTAATTCTAATCCAGAGATCTATGTCGCCGAGGTTTGCGGAAGGAGCGGTGGTCCCGTACATTCTAACCCAATCCCGACTCATACATATAATTTTGAAAACGAAAGGTCAGAAACCGTGGGGGTTCTGTTGTCAACCTAGGGCTCTGATACCACTTTTGTAACACCCCAAATCCACGGGACTCGGGGCGCTACGGGCAAGACCTCACAATGGGTCCCGACCCTTAGCTTGACAACAATTTCACCGGACCTTCCAAAATAGCACAAATAAAGGTCGAAAACTCAAATACGTTTTATATGTATACGGAAACGAAAGGTACGAAACTACAACTTGGAAACTCAGCCGAGTCCTCAAAACAACGTAAATAAGTCCGAGTTCTAACATACGACAATATCCAAAACGAGAACATGAAAGGCCTCAAAACATCCCCGTCCTCTAATGTACGGAGACCCCGGCTGTCCACTCCTCCACCTCACTCAGCGGCATCCCTAACCTGCAAGTCAACTACAAGACGGTTTTAAACCGTTAGCTCATATTCCAGATATTAGGAAAGCGGTGAAGGCACAAACACATCCATAGCACAAAACATAAATCACACAAGTCCAATTTCTTATCTTTTATTATTAAGTCGTGTTCCATTCTAGTTCAACTTCTTTTGTG
This sequence comes from Fagopyrum tataricum, assembly GCA_002319775.1. Classification (NCBI taxonomy): domain Eukaryota; kingdom Viridiplantae; phylum Streptophyta; class Magnoliopsida; order Caryophyllales; family Polygonaceae; genus Fagopyrum; species Fagopyrum tataricum. The sequence goes on along the minus strand of NCTC01003734.1, from coordinate 10,434 downwards.
ACACGAGACCCCAATGGTCTCGCCTCGGTCCCTACTTACCGGCAAGGAATGGTACGGATGCATCCGTCCATCTAACCCGCCGGGCTAGTCGCCGAGAATCCCCTAGACCTCACTATGGGCTAGGCAGTATTGTCACCGCCCGTTCTCATACACTTGGGCCAATATAAACATATATATACAGTCGGTGGTCCTAATTCCCGGTTTCATTTCATTGTATAACATAAAATAACACACACCACCAAATACACGGCAATACTAATACATAAAATACGAGCCAAGTAAGTCCGTAGACTTACCTCGTCCCAAATGCTATCTCACAAAACGCTCACGCTTTCCTTGGGAAGAAGTACTCAACCTGTTCACAACAAGGTATCATAAAAACCCGCCCAACTCGAGAAGTCTAGGACTTCTACACAAATGACCTACGCAGGATCATTTGACTCGCATTCTAGGACCGTATCCTAGAGTCCAACATAGGTACCGTCAATAATGACGTAAAAGCCAACTAGGTCTAAATCCGCTCATCACACCCTCTTAAGGTCACAAAAGCCGCTACTTGGCATTTCCACTAAGTTATGAATTTTCCAACCTATCATGATACTACTAAGCATATATGGGTCGATACTAATTCGTGGCTTTTATCGGGATCCGGACCTAGCATGATACTATCCAATTCGCCCATAAGTTAAATGATCGTAAACTTATAGCATAACGGAACCTAAGATAAACTCATCTAATTTCCGAGGTTAAAACTCGCTAACACATTTTCCGGGCACTTATGCAATTCCTAACACAACTGGGAATAAACTGTAATTTATCAAACTGCTGGGTATAAACTGTAATTAACCAAAAGTTGCGTGCCAGAATTGTAATTATACCTAAAGTGAGGGGGGCCGATTTAATTAGCCAAAAGGCTGTTGCACTAGCCCGCGGCGGCGGCGGCAAGGCGCAGGTGCGGGAGGGGAAGGCTCCGTGGCACTTGGCGCGGCTGCAGACGGTGGCGGTCCTTCCCGTGGCGGCGGCTCTCTGGTGGCGGCCTTTCTCCGGCGACAGAGAAGGAGGTGAGGGAAGGCTGCAGGAGAAGAGTGAACAGGCGGTGAGTGGCTCCCCGGTGGCGTCCATGGGGCTCGTGCAGGCAGGCGCCGCAAGGGCGGAGCAAGGCTTCTCCGGGGCGGCGACGGCTTTGCTGCGGCTCTCCCTTGCCCGAGCAGCCTCGACGCAGAAAGAAGGAGAGGGGTCTCGGTGGTGGCTCTCCGGCGTGCTTCAAGGGCTCGGGATGTAGAGGTGGCGAAGCGACGACGGCGGGGCTGCGGCTGGACGTAGAAGGGAGCTGAGGGAGGTGGCTGTAGAGAGTGAAAGTCGAGAGAGAGAGAGAGAGAGATGTGTGAGGGTGGAGTGTGAGGCCGGCTGGAGTGAACCCAAGAGAGGGAGGGAGCCAAGACGAGGGGTCGGCCTTGGGTGTACGGCGGACTGAGGGGTCGGGGGACAGCAGGCCAGGCCTAGGCAGGGAGGTAGGCTGGGCGGGCGTGCTCTTGCAGGCTTAGGCGGGGAGTAGGCTGGGCGGCACGCTCCACAAGCCAACCGTTGGGCGACGGTCTCGGCCGAGATAGGCAGGCCGAGATTGTCTCGGCCGGGATTTTTCCAAGAGGAAGGGAGGAAAAAGAAAACCGGGCGGAAAACGACTCGTTAAACTAATTCCGTAACGGGTGTTACGGGTCGGAATATTTCCGACATTCCCATAAAAATAATTTACGGTTTACGGTTGGAATAAAATTCGGATATTCCCGTAGAATAATTTACGTAAATAGGAAAAACACGATAATTCGTTTTCTAAAAATTCCGGGCGTTACACCAGTGACACGTTAGGATGGAGTCTTACAGTGGACGGGAACTACTCAACAGCTTCTGCATATTCGTTTTTACAAACTAGTAACCAACTTATCTAGATTGATGAAAATTTGTTCAAGACTGTGTGGAAGTTGCGGGTTCATGAACGGGTGAAGTGTTTTGTGTGAAAGCTTCTTCATGGGGGAGTGTTAACAAATGAAGAAAGGGAACAAAGACATCTTTGCAGCTCAGATAAGTGCAGTATCTGTTCTAACCATGTTGAGTCTTCTATCCACATGTTGCGTTATTGCTCTGAGGCCAAGAACATGTGGAGGGAAGTGCATGTCAACATGTTCATAGATGATTTTTTCACGACACCTATCGTGGCTTGGACTCGAGGTAACATTCTATCCAAACGTATTTGTAATAGCTTATTGATAGGTGATGGAATCACTATCATTTTAGGTAGCTTTTAGAGTCGTTTTTATGTTTTTGAGTCAGTTTATATTGCTAATACTGTGATCCAGATAAAAGATTCAAATTGAAGCAAAAGAAGGTATTAGCAATACTTAGGAGTTGAAGAAAATCATCGAAGTTCAGATTCTGGTGCACACCGCCCCCGCGGCATCCTCTGTCCGCCCCCGCGGTGACATCACAGATGAGTGCCGCTGCCTGCGTCAACGCCCGCGGCCAAGACAAGCCTGTCACCGCCCCCGCGGACTCTCCAGTCCGCCCCTTCGGTGTCAACCATGAAGACCACCACCAAGAGCCGCAGCCGCGTCTTCGCCCGCGGCCATGAAGAGACATGTCACCGCCCCCGCGGCCAACCCTGTCCGCCCCTGCGGTGACCCAGCCTGACGAAGCGAAGACGGCGCCCCAGCGCCCTTGCCTGCGGCCATGCCAGCGGCCTTGTGAAGCCGAAGATCCAGTGTCACCGCCCCCGCGGTAACTCTGGGCCGCCCCTGCGGATTCTCACCAGAAGCGTTACGAAGTTAAAGAGTCAGACGTTTCAAGAGCATTCAAGGAGCCGCCCCCGCGGGTATGACGAGCCGCCCCGCGGCCAAGAAGAAGTTGGAACGTTTTTGCCTAAACCGCCCCCGCGGCGTCCTTGGCCGCGGGTGCGGGTTAGCGTCAGAGGCTTTTACTCGGCTGTTTTCGACGACTTTAAGGACATTATTGTGGCTGTCTGCAACCACTTTAATTCACCTTTAATGGTGGTTGTTAGCACAACCTCTTTACTCCTTTTTAATGCATTTTGTAGTATAAATAGAGCCCTTGGCTATAGGTATTTTCATCTCATTTTCCACACAAAAACCTCTATATTCATAGTGTTCTTTGTAATGAGTTTCTAAACTCCCTTGGCTACATTGGGTGGATTGAAGCTGCTTTATAAAGTGGTTGTAAGTTCTTTTTAAATAGAAGTTTTATTCAATATATTTTGTGTTATATTCCTTGTATTTAACTTAGTTTGCATGTTTATTTTCTACTTAGTTTGATCACCTAAGTTGTATAATTGCATGCAAAAGGCTAGGATTAATTGATTCCGGGTTCGGGTCCTTAATCTAGTAGCAAACCCTTAGGTAAAAGCTGGTTGTGATTATTTAAGGGAAAGGAATTTAACTACATAATAAGATTAACGGGTTGTTTATCTTTTATGTATCTCTTTATCTTTGGTAGAATGCTAATTAGTGGTTTAATCTTGTAGGTTTACGGATTAATAAACTAGTTAAGTTGTGTTAATGCCGGTTGGCTTAATGCATAAATACGATCAAGATGAGAACAAATATTGAATACTTCTAAAAAGAACCAACCAATTTATATGTATGCTAAGATCCTACCTAGTGTAGTTCTTAAATCAATCTTGTTTTCACCAACATTATAATTGTCTTTGTCTTGTTTTAAACAATCCAAATTCCCCCCCCCTCCCCCCTTTGTTACCAAATCAATAACTAAAATTGAATAGAAACTTGTTCAACTCCCTTGGGTTCGACCCTTACTTAATCGCTATACATTGGTTAGTATTAAGTTCGGATTTAACTTGATAAGCTTATAATAACGACCTTAGGAAATAAGCCTTGTCAAATTTGGCGCCGTTGCCGGGGAGTTTTATTTAAGTTTTTATTGTACTTTTGATTATTGATTTTTGGTTTGGACCATTTTTATGGTTCAAACCCGTGCTACTAACTTTGAATTTGCCTCTTTTGATCCAGAAATCGAGAGAACCTACAATCGGCAAAGAAGGCAACGTCGGAACGAAGAAGAAATGGCGAACCGAACACTCCGACAACTCACGCAGCCAGATTTGACTCAACACCCTCTTGCGGTAACCATACCGGCAATTGGAGAAGGGGTCAACTTCGAGCTCAAGCCGGGCTTGATCCACTTACTCCCATCCTTCCATGGACTAAGTGGGGAAGACCCAATAAAGCATCTTGGCAAATTCCACACCGTTTGCATGAGCATGAAGCCGGCAAACGTGACCGAAGAGCAAATCAAGATGCGTGCTTTCGGCTTTACCCTCAAGGATGCGGCGGAGGATTGGTACTATCACCCTCCATCCGGTTAGTATCGATTCATGGGACAACCTCCACAAGGCCTTTTTGGAGAAGTACTTCCCCGCAAAGAAGGCCAATAGCTTGAAGAAGGCGATAAGCAACATCGAGCAAGAGGCGGACGAAACTCTTTATGAGTACTTCGAACGCTTCGCGAGATTGAGATCCAGCTGTCCTTTCCATGGGTATTCTACCCAAGATCTAGTCTTGTACTTGTACAATGGCTTACTAGACAATGAGAGGAGGATCGTGGACGCCGCTTGTGGAGGAAACATTCTAAACTCCACCCCCGAGCTAGCTTTGGACAAAATTCAGGAATTGGCGTAGGGAACAAGAAACTTTGGTAGGACTTCTACCAAAAAAGGGGTACATGCTATACACCCCGGCCAACCTGAGATATCCACGGAGATTGCCGAGCTAAAAGAAATGGTGAAGAGGCTCACCTTGATGGGAACTCCACAACAACTCAAGGCTTGTGGAGTATGTGCCGATCCCTTCCATCCCACGGACTTGTGCCCACAAGTTCAAGATGAAGCCGCCGAGGTGAATGCTATCGGGTATGGACAACAGCAGCAACGACAACGGGACAACCCATATGCTCAAAATTACATGCCGGGTTGGCGTGATCAACAAAACTATCGGTGGAGGGACCAACAAAACCAACAACAACAGCCTCGCCAAGGTAAGTCCCAATCCACTGATGATATGTTACATGTTTTGACTAAACACTTTGCTACTCATGTCCAAACCACAGAATCCAGCATCAAGAATCTTGAGAAACAGGTTGGACAAATGGCGGAAGCCATCACAAGGATCGAAGCTCGATCCTCGGGGAACCTGCCTTCCCAGACCGTCGTGAACCCCAAGGAGAATGTTAGTGCTCTAACATTAAGAAGCGGAAGGCAAGTACAGCCAAAGACAGCTTTGGTTCCAAAGGAAGCGTCCTCTGACGCTAATCCGCCCCTGCGGCTAGATAACCCGCTCCCGCGGATGGAGAACCCGCCCCTGCGGCTGGATGACACCGCCCCTGCGGTTAAGACGTCAGAGAGTTCTTTGGAGGAGGATTCTTACATCCGTCCAAATTTCCCACCATTATATGCTGAGAAACCACCGGCCCCCTTTCCGGAAGCACTCAGGGAGCGAAGGGTGATTGAGGATAAGGATCTTTTTGAGACTTTCTCAAAATGCGAGGTAAATATCCCTCTTCTAAAACTTGTGAAAAGCATTCCTAAGTATGCTCGGTTCTTGAAGGAGCTATGCACGGTCAAGAGAAACCAAAAACTGAAGGGGAAACAAAAGGTCCAAGTAAGTGAGCATGTCTCTGCGATTTTCCAACGACGGATGCCCAAGAAATGTAGTGATCCCGGCATGGTAAGTATCCCTTGTGTCATAGGTGAAACTCGTTTCGATAAAGCCATGCTAGACTTAGGTGCATCGATAAACGTGCTTCCTTATTCTATCTATCAATCACTTGGTCTTGGACCACTGAATGAAACTCGAATTGTCGTCCAATTAGCCGATAGGTCTAATGTGTATCCTAAAGGAATAATTGAAGATGTTTTTGTAATGGTTGACAACTTGATTTTTCCGGAAGATTTCTTTGTTTTAGACATGGAACATGATACGCATGCTGCACCCATTTTGTTAGGAAGACCTTTCTTGAAAACGGCTAGAACAAAAATAGATTATGTAAGTGGAAAATTGAACATGGAATTTGATGGTGAGATTATTGAATTTAACATATATGATGCCATGAAACACCCCATTGATGACCATTCTTTATGCTCTATTGACATAATTGAACCAATTGTGCAAGATGTGTTTAACATTTCCGATTTTGATGAACTAAAAAGTATAATTGAAAATGACATTGATGCTCATAAATCGGAATATGTTTTGACCTCTACTATGCAAGATGTTCTAGCCCAAGTGGATAGCCACACAAGCCTCCCCATCACACCTTTGGCCATTGGGCCCACTCTACTAACCTCAAGCGAGAAGCTTGTTCCTTCAATTGTGCAGGCCCCGGAGATAGAACTAAAGGAACTTCCCCAACATCTCAAATATGCATTCCTTGGAGACAATGACACATTACCCGTAATTGTTTCTAGCAAGTTGTCTCCTCAACAAGAAGAGAAGTTGGTGGAAATGCTTAAAGAGCACAAGACGGCTCTTGGGTGGACTATAGCGGACATAAAAGGGATTAGTCCCTCCACTTGCATGCACCGGATCCTCCTTGAGGAAGATGCAAAACCCTCAAGGCAACCTCAAAAGGCGGCTCAACCCGCCCATGATGGATGTTGTGAAAAAGGAAGTTTTGAAGCTCCTTCAAGCGGACATGATTTTTCCAATCTCGGATAGCAAATGGGTTAGTCCAACACAAGTTGTTCCGAAAAAGGGAGGAATCACCATGGTGGAGAACCAACATGGAGAAATGGTGCCAAGTAAGACTCAAACCGGATGGAGGGTTTGTATCGACTACCGTAAGTTGAACACGGTAACTAGAAAGGACCACTTCCCTCTCCCATTTATCGATCAAATGCTTGAACGTCTTGCGGGACACCCTTACTACTGTTTCTTAGATGGGTATTCAGGTTATTTTCAAATAGCCATAGCCCCGGAGGATCAAGAGAAAACAACCTTTACATGTCCTTTTGGCACTTTTGCGTACCGTAGAATGCCATTTGGACTATGTAATGCTCCCGGCACCTTCCAACGGTGCATGATAAGTATTTTTTCTGAATACATTGAAAACTTTATTGAAATTTTTATGGATGATTTCACCGTTCATGGAAATAGTTTTGATGCATGTCTAGGACACTTAAACCTTGTTCTTAAAAGATGTGTAGAAACCAACTTAGTTCTCAATTCTGAAAAAATGTCATTTTATGGTGGAGCAAGGAATTGTACTAGGCCACATAATCTCATCTAAAGGAATAGAAGTAGACAAAGCTAAAATTGATGTTATCCAAACTTTACCTTATCCTACTAATGTGCGTGAAAATCCCGATCCTTTTAGGTCATGCAGGGTTTTTACCGGCGGTTCATCAAGGATTTCTCAAAGATCTCCGCACCGTTGTGTGAACTTTTGAAGAAGGATGCCACTTTCATAGTAGATGAGGAATGCAAGAAGGCCTTTGACACATTGAAAGAATGCCTCACACGTGCTCCAATAATCCAATCACCGAATTGGGAGAAGCCATTTGAGATAATCTGTGACGCTAGTGATACGCTGTAGGGGCGGTTTGGGACAAAAGGACGGGAAAGCCTCACATGTAATCCACTACGCATCAATGACCTTGAACGGAGCCTCAAAGAACTACTCTACCACCGAAAAGGAAATGTTGGCCGTGGTCTTTGCCCTGGAAAAATTCAGGCAGTACTTGCTAGGTGTCAAGGTAATAGTGTACACTGACCATGCAGCGTTACGCTATCTCATGACTAAGAAGGAGACCAAGCCAAGGTTGATTCGTTGGGTCCTACTTCTAAGTGAGTTTAACTTAGAAATCCGGGACAAGAAAGGAGCGGAGAACCTTGTGGCTGATCACCTAAGTCGGTTGATATTAGAGGAGGAAGATCCAGCAGAAGGAAAGGCCAGTCTAGGAAGTTTCCCGGACGATACCTTCTACACAACTCTCTGTTGTGTAACCGCACCCGCGTCCGAAGAGGAGCGCCCCCGCGGCAACCCGCCCCTGCGGCGTGATCTGGCCGCCCCAGCGGAATACCCTGCAGACGTGTTTGTGTAAGCTCCATTCCTTTAAGCCGTGGTTTGCTGACCTCGTGAACTTTCTTGTGAGAGGCGAGTATCCACCAGATTTCACCAAAGCTCAGAGGGAAAAGGTGAAAGCCGAGGCTAGGCACTATGTTTGGGACGATCCCTACTTGTGAAAACATTGTAGTGATCAAGTAATTCGACGTTGCATTCCGGACAACGAGGTACAATATGTCCTATCATTTTGTCATTCCGAAGCATGTGGAGGTCATTTTGGGGCTAACAAAACGGCTAGGAAGGTACTAGAAGCTGGTTTCTTTTGGCCACACATTTTTCGAGATGCTTATGCGTTTTGTAAAGTGTGTGATAGGTGTCAAAGGATAGTAATATCTCTAGGAGAAATGAAATGCCTCAATCGTCGCTTATTTTTTGTGAAATTTTTGACGTTTGGGGAATAGATTTTATGGGCCCTTTCCTAACTCCTTTGGGAATATTTATATATTACTTGCGGTGGACTATGTTTCCAAGTGGGTGGAAGCAAAGGCCACCAAAACTGATGACTCTAAAGTTGTGGCAGATTTTCTTAAGGATACCATCTTTGCAAGATTCGGCATCCCTAAAGCTTTGATAAGCGATAGAGGAACGCACTTTTGCAACAAGACGATCACCGCCCTCCTCAAGAAGTATCATGTTCACCAACGGGTTTCCACGGCGTACCACCCACAAACCAATGGGCAAGCGGAAGTGTCAAATCGAGAGATCAAGACGATCCTTGAAAAGACGGTTACCCCCGGAAGGAAGGATTGGAGCTTAAGGCTCAACGATGCCTTGTGGGCATACCGCACAGCGTACAAGACCCCAATTGGGATGTCACCATTCCGGCTTGTGTTTGGAAAGGCGTGTCACCTACCGGTGGAGCTAGAACACAAGGCTTGGTGGGCGGTCAAAAAGTGCAACATGAACATGAATGAAGTTGGAGAATTCCGGAAACTCCAATTGCAAGAGCTTGAAGAATTGAGGCTCGATGCATATGACCATGCCACAGCATACAAGGAAAAAACCAGGGCGTGGCATGACCGGAATATCCTCCGAAAGGACTTCCAAGCGGGTAGTAAAGTCCTTTTATTTCAATCACGTTTAAAACTTTTTGCAGGAAAGCTTCGCTCAAGATGGACAGGTCCGTACGTCATAGCCGAAGTCCATCCACATGGTGCGGTGGATCTCTACGATCCACAAACACACAAAATCTTCAAAGTCAATGGACAAAGGCTCAAGCCATACCACGAAGGAATCAAAAATGATCCGATCGATGAGATGGTCTTGGAGGAAGCCTAAGCAGAGAATTGAAGCCCTTACGTCGAGCCAACGACGTAAAACAAAGGCGCTGCTCGGGAGGCAACCCGAGAAAATAAGAGAAAAGGAGGTTTTAACGTTCTGTCAAGGAAACCGCACCCGCGGCCCAAAGTCACCGCCCCCGCGGTGAACCAGCGCTCCAAGCCCGCCTCCAGCGGCCTTGCCAGCGGAAGCACCACGCTGTCACCGCCCCGCGGTGACAGACCCCCGCTCCCGCGGTTTTTCCTTGAACGAGCGCTCCAGCCGCACCCAGCGCTGGCCTGCGTCTCCACTTCCCTTGTCACCGCCGGTGACAAGTCACCTGCGGTAAACCCAGAAAAAAAAAAATAGGATCGGGATTTTAAATCCCTAACCCACTCACTTTTCTCACTCCTCCTCACATTTCCCTCTCTCAACACCCTCACTCTCCCTCACTCTCACGCCCCAGCGCCACCCAGCCACACCTTCCCTGCGCCGCCTCGTTCTCGCCGCTCCTGCGCCACCCTCGCTCCGCCCCCGCGGCTCAGCTCCACCGCCCCTGCGGATAAAAACAGAAGGTCGTCTACTCCCTTTTCTTTGTGAAATTCTAATTCTTTTAATTGGAATTGTGATTAGAATGGATGCCACACGAAAATATAAGATGACTGATAGGGAGAAAGCTCGATATGAGATTGTGCAAAACCGGCAAGTCTTTGCCACTCGGTTTTTGCACATTCCGACTTTGGAACAATTGGGCATGTTGGAAAGCATGAAATCTTTCCTCGACCATGCTGGGATCGGGGATTTACTTGAAAGGAGTGCCAAAACGTACCCCGAACTGACCAGACAGTTCGTGGCTACATTTACCACGGAGTTAGAGGACCACGCCTGTGTCGGCCTCACTTTTAAATTCAACAAAGAGGAAGTACACAGTCAACCTCTCTCAGTTACAGGAGGCCTTTGGGGTGTCTAAGAACCCTTCGGATCGACCTCCTGCTAAGAACCCTTCGATCAATGGTGGGAGGGACCTCC
>NCTC01003733.1:0-24064 GCA_002319775.1 Fagopyrum tataricum | reverse complement strand
CACAACACATACATGCCACAATATACACATTCCATCAACATCCTAGGTCCAAACATCTAATCCTAAGCTAAAGGAATGGAATCCAAGAAGAAAGAAGAGAAGAGGAAGAAGGAAGCTTACCACCGCTGTGGTCCTAGGCTGCAGGGAAGATCAACACACACCAAAGCTGGCTTCCAAGCTCAGCAACACACATCACTAGCATATCAACAACCACCAAGCACAACTTCCAAGCAAAACTCCAAGAGAAACTCAAGCAAGATCAAGGGAAGGATGAAGAAGCAAGAAGGACGTAGAGCTGGATTGGAAATGTGAAGAAGTAACCCTTGATCAACCAAGGGAAGGAAAGAAGTAAGGAAAGGTAAAGCACGGGTCAAAGGGTCAACAAAACCGGCTGCAGCCGCCGGAAACCGCAGGGGCGGGAACCCGCAGGGGCGGCGGTCATGCCCGCGGGTGCGGTGTAACACCCCAAATCCGTAGGACTCGGAGTGCTACTGGGCTAGGATCTCACAATGGATCCTGGCCTTAGCTTGACAACAACCTCACTGAATCTTACAACAAGGCACCAAAAGATTAAATATAAAACATGAAAATGTTATAAAAGTATCCAAAGGTTTATACAGTACTGCTGAGTACAATCAAAATAGAAATCCGTACAATATGGATAACCCAAAATTCCACGATGTCGCCCAGTGTACGGAGCCCTCAGCAGATCACCCTCTCTGGATCACTCTGCAGTTCTCCTAACCTTCGAGGGATCTACAACACGGTATGAAACCGTTAGCTAACTATACACATATATAAGAAGATGCTAAAGCACAAACACACATCAGAAAGGATAAACACTTTAGCATGATATCAAACATTTACCCGATTTATTATCTTTAATAAGTTGAATCACTTAAACGTATAAATAGATATATATGAAGATAGGTGACACGAGGAATATAATCCCCGCCTCTAAGTACTCTAACCAGCTGGAGTAGTATCAGCACACCTCCCGTGTACCCTGTGGGAGTGGTGAGGGTCCTTCCTTTATACCAGATCTGGCCTGACTACAAAGAACCTCCCAGACTCCACTACGGGATGAAAGGGAAAGGTTATCACGGCCACTACAATGGGCGGTCAATATAATATAGGTCGGTGACTATCATAATCATATGCATGCTATAAAGCATATAACAAACACCACTCAAACATACATCCAATAATATAAGGACAGTAGCTAAGTAAGTCCTATGGACTTACCTCGATCTCAGAAGTAGCTCAAGTACGATCCACTCTCAGAAACGTCCACTCCGAACTGGAGGACAATACAACCTATACAAGACACACATATATATATCACAATCCTATCACACAAAGGGTCACACCTAGACCCAAGGGATCCATAAGGGATCATATCCAACTCATAACCTCAAGGCCGTAACCGGCATATCTATATCATACTCATCAACGTCTGAATCCTAGCATGGTACTAGTTCCCTTATACTAGAAAGGAAAGGAACTACCTAACTATAGGTAGTCCCGGGACAAGACACACCTGTGTATACTAAGGACGCAGGGGCGTAACGCAGGAAACCGCAGGCGCGGTGACACTCAACCGCGGGGGCGGTGACAAAGGTCGCTGGCAACGCAGGCACAGCGCGGGCACTGCGGCACGTCTTCTGGCCGCGGGGGCGGCGACAATGCAGAATGAAACCTCGCGGCTTCTCTTTATCTCTTCACGTGATCAAATCACGTCTACTCTCTTCCAGATTCATACACATGCCACAACATACACATACAAACATCAATCCTACATTCAATCATCTAATCCTAAGCTAAGGAAGAAGAAGCAAGGAAGAAGAAGAAGAAGAAGCAAGGAGGAAGAAGTAAGACTCACCACTACTGAAGATCCTAGGCTGTAGGAAGGCTTAACACACATCAAGGCTGGCTTCCAAGCACAGCAACTCACAGTCATCAACCACAAAGCCACACTTCTCAAGCAAAACTCCAAGAGAAACTCAAGCAAACTCAAAGGAAGGGCTGAAGAAGCAAGAAGGACGTAGGAATAGAGGAAAGAAGTGATGAAACTCTTGCTCAGCAAGGTAAAACGGGAGAAGTAAGGAAAGGTAAAGCACGGGTCAAAGGGTCAACAAAACCGGCTGCAGCCGCCGGAAACCGCAGGGGCGGTTCCTTGAGCCGCAGGGGCGGGAACCCGCAGGGGCGGCGGTCAAGCCCGCGGGTGCGGAAAGGCCAATCTCGGCCAAAGCCAATCTCGGCCATGGTCCGATCTCGGTCCGGAAGAAAAGGGCTCTTACATCTCACCCCCTAAAAACAAGTTTCGTCTCGAAACTTGCAAGATCCTAAAACCACTCGGACTCAGAAGCCGAGGTAACACTCTCTATATAACCTCAAACATAAGCATGGAGGAAATCATCAACTCCAGCAGCAAACTATACTATCCAGGGCCTAGAGAAACCATCTCTAGCCAGGTATAAACACATCACAAGGCATAGAGGAATCACATCTCTAGCTGTATCATAACCATAACAGAAAGGCATGGAGGAAGTACATCTCCAGCACTACTATGTCCATCAAAATAGCATGGAGGAAAGAACCATCTCCAGCTAAACCTATCGTATCGTAATAACATGGAGGTAAGAACCATCTCCAGCTATAAACAAGAAATCATACTAGCATAACAAGATCTAATAAGATCATAATCACAGCAAAGCTAGCATGAAATAAACATATCATAGCATATAAGCAGATAAGACTCACCAAGCTAGTACTAAGATCTACTCGGTGATCCTACTGGGGCATCTGACTCAGCATAGAACTCTGGATAGTTCCTCTGGATACTATCCTCAGTCTCCCATGTAGCCTCCTCGGGTCCTCGTCTCGACCACTATATCCTCAACATAGGAATGTCCTTCGAACACAGGCGTCTCATACCTCGCTCTAGGACTGCAATAGGATGCTCTACAAACGTGTGGTCCGGCTCAACCACCAAATCCTCATAACTCACAATGTGCTTCGGATCTGGTATGTACTCCCTCAGCTGAGACACATGAAATACAAGGTGAACACCCTCTAATCTCGGAGGCAAGGCTAATCTGTAAGATGCGCTCCCAACCCGATCCTGAATCTCGAACGGTCCGACATATCGGGGGCTCAACTTCCCCTTAATGTCAAAACGCCTAACACCTCGTGTCGGGGACACTCTCAACCACACATGGGCTCCAACCCTGAACTCTAGAGGTCTACGCCTCCTGTCAGCATAAGACTTCTGACGGCTCTGTGCAGTCAGCATACGCTCTTTGATCAATGCTACCCAAGCCATATCATCCTGAATCTGATCAGGTGCTAAACCACTGACACTGCTCTGCTCATCCCAACATAACGGGGTACGACATCTCTGTCCATACAGTGCCTCATATGGGGCCATCCCAATAGATGCATGCCAGCTGTTGTTGTAGGAGAACTCAATAAGTGGGAGATGATCCGTCCACACCTATCCCCAATCTAACACACAAGCTCGCAGCATATCCTCCAAGGTCTGAATGGTCCTCTCTGACTGACCATCTGTCTGAGGATGAAACGCAGTCGTGAAGTGCAAACTCGTCCCCAGGGCAGTTTGAATCTGCTGCCAGAATCTCGAGGTAAATCGCCCATCTCTGTCTGAGACGATCGTCCTCGGTACACCATGGAGTCTCACTATCTGCCTAGTGTACTCCTCAGCTAATCTGCTCACCGGCCATGTCTCCCTGATAGGAATGAAACGTGCCGTCTTCGTCAATCTGTCTACTATGACCCAGATGGCATCAAAACTCCGGCTTAGCCTCAAGCCAGTCACAAAATCCATGGTGACGTCCTCCCACTTCCTCCGTGGAACAGGAAGGGGATGGAGCTCACCTCCAGGTCGGAAATGCTCGATCTTGACCTGTTGGCAGGTCGCACACTGAGCTACAAATCTGGCTACATCGGGCTTCAGCCCTCCCCACCAGTATGAACGTCTCAAATCCTGATACATCTTACTCGTACCTGGATGTACAAAGTAAGGTGTACAGTGAGCCTCCTGTAAAATCCTCTGCCTCAGCTCTGTATTAGTAGGTACACAAACGCGGCCATGGCGCCTCAAAACTCCATCTCCTCCAAGCAGGAACTGTGGTGCCTCATCCCGAGACATACTATCTCTGATCCTCTGTAAAGTCGGGCAGGTCTCCTGTTTCTGTCGGATCTCATCCAACAGATCAGGAAGAACCTCTAAAGTACATAACTGGGCATCCTCATCAGGAAACTAGATGTCCAACTCTAACTAGATCAGATCTCTCTACAACTGATGCTGAACTGTCAGCCTCGCAATCGCCTGCTCTCGAGGCGTCTTCCTACTCAGGGCGTCGGCGACAACGTTCGCCTTCCCTGGATGGTACAGAATCTCTAAATCAAAGTCCTTGATCAGCTCGAGCCACCTACGCTGGCGGTTATTCAATTCCCGCTGCGTGAAGATATACTTCAAACTCTTATGATCTGTGAAGATCTGACATGTAGCACCATACATGTAATGTCTCCAGATCTTCAGTGCATGAACTACCACTGCCAACTCCAGATCATGAGTCGGGTAGTTCTCCTCATACGTCTTCAGCTGTCGAGACGCATAAGCAATAAATCTGCCTCTCTGCATCAAAACACATCCCAAGTCCCTTGCTGTGGAGCAATGCCTCCATCCTCAACCTGTCTGACGATCACCACAAAATCCTCCCTCGTCAGTACCCCTCTGGCTGTGTCAAAAAAGAGGAAGTCACAACGTCATAACCAAGTGACAGGTCAAACGCCTCTTCAACTCCTCAAAACTCTGTCTGCACTGATCAGACCACACAAATCTGGTAGTCTTCCTCAGCAAACTCGTCAGTGGACGGGCAATCACAGAAAATCCCTCCACAAAGCGTCTGTAGTAACCGGCTAGACCAAGGAAACTACGTACTTCCTTGACGTTCGTCGGTGTCGTCCAAGCTGCTACTGCCTCTATCTTTGCTGGATCCACCTTGATCCCCTCAGCTGAAACCACATGACCCAGGAATGCTACCTCTGACATCCAGAACTCACACTTAGAGAACTTAGCATAAAGTTCTCTATCCCGCAAAACCTGCAATGCAGTCCTCAGATGTCCTGCATGCTCCTCACTGCTACGAGAATATACCAGAATGTCATCAATAAAAACCACCACAAACTGATCCAGGAAGTCGATGAAGATACTGTTCATCAACTCCATAAAGACGGCTGAGGCATTCGTAAGCCCAAATGTCATCACTACAAACTCGTAGTGGCGATATCTTGTCCGGAATGCTGTCCTGTGCACATCCTGCTCCCTCACCCGCAGCTGGTGATACCCGGAACGCAAGTCAATCCTAGAAAACACAGTCGCTCCCTGTAGCTGATGCAGCTACAGAACGACCCTGATGTCTCTGACTACCCCCAACACTAGCAGCTCCAACAGTACCACTGGCCTGCCCCGTACGCTGTCTCTTCTCAGACCTTCCGGCCTGAGAAGCTCTCCTCTGCCCAGCTCTCTCTCTCTCATAATCTGCGGCTCTATCCTAATAGTCCATCAAGGACTCACAGTGAAAACCTGCCTTGTAGGCTCGGGTACCATCCTTCAATCGTCGAGAGAACAGATAAACATGCTGATTAACAAGAGGTGCAGCTGGACCCAGTAAAGTCAGCTCCTCCTGGAATCTCTTGATGGCCTCTGAAACTACCACATCATCAAATCCAGCCTCAACAAAGTCACGCAGTTTCTCCTTCCTTAGTGAGGCAGTGCAGAAACGCTCTCTGATCAAGGTCCTCATCTGGTCATAGCTGGTAACCTGACCCCGTACTGACCTCCACCACGTGTTGTGCCAGCTCTCTGAACAGAGTCTGCACCAACTCGATCTGCCTATCAGCTGGACAACGAATAGACTCCAGAGCTGAGTCTAAATGCCCGATCCAGAGCTCAACCTCCAACCCCACCTTCCCAGTGAAAGGGGGTACACCCATCTGATGGAATGCCTTCAACCAAGTATCTGGTCTAGGCCCTCTATGCTCCTCCGGTGCTCTGGCAATCTCAGCAGTAGGTACCTGTACAACTGGTACCTGAGTAACGGTGTGGGACTTCTCAGATGGTCCCTCCTGTGCCTGTAAGTCTGGGGCACGCCTACCGGCTCTGGCAGCCTCCTCAACACGTCTAATATAAGCATGAAACTTTGATCTACCCATAGAGACACGATCAGACTCACCAAACTGGGCTCTTTGGCCCCCTGTCCCTCAGCTGCCCCGTTCCCAGTCTCAGGAACGACGCTCTCAGCCACCTCCTCGTGGATCTCTCCTGCTAATTGGGAACCATCAGCAGGTATCCTACCTTGTCCTCGGCCTAGAGGAGGTCTATTTCTACCTCTACCTCTACCTCACCCAGCTGTAGGTAAGACTCTCATCTGCAGAGGACGTAAACCTAGCTTAGAAGGCTATATATATGCCATATATATGTATCAAATCAATCACAACAGAATATCTATATATGTGTACTGTCGAGATCTTCAGAGGGGTAATGGCTCACGTACACGATAACCCAAAACATTTGTACTCATTTTAAAACCAAAACCTTTTGGAAAGTCAGACCCCTTTCGGGTTCTGTTTAGTTATCTATTCGAACTTTATTGCAAATTACTAGTGCCATTGTTGTCAACCTGGCCTCTGATACCAACTTTGTAACACCCCAAATCCGTAGGACTCGGAGTGCTACTGGGCTAGGATCTCACAATGGATCCTGGCCCTAGCCTGACAACAACCTCACTGAATCTTACAACAAGGCCCCAACAGATTAAATATAAAACATGAAAATGTTATAAAAGTATCCAAAGGTTTATACAGTACTGCTGAGTACAATCAAAATAGAAATCCGTACAATATGGATAACCCAAAATCCCACGATGTCGCCCAGTGTACGGAGCCCTCAGCAGATCACCCTCTCTGGATCACTCTGCAGTCCTCCTAACCTTCGAGGGATCTACAACACGGTATGAAACCGTTAGCTAACTATACACATATATAAGAAGATGCTAAAGCACAAACACACATCAGAAAGGATAAACACTTCAACATGATATCAAACATTTACCCGGTTTATTATCTTTAATAAGTTGAATCACTTAAACGTATAAATAGATATATGATGATAGGTGACACGAGGAATATAATCCCCGCCTCTGAGTACTCTAACCAGCTGGAGTAGTATCAACACACCTCCCGTGTACCATGTGGGAGTGGTGAGGGTCCTTCCTTTATACCAGATCTAGCCTGACTAAAGAGAACCGCCCAGACTCCACTACGGGATGAAAGGGAAAGGTTATCACGGCCACTACAATGGGCGGTCAATATAATATAGGTCGGTGACTATCATAATCATATGCATGCTATAAAGCATATAACAAACACCACTCAAACATACATCCAATAATATAAGGACAGTAGCTAAGTAAGTCCTATGGACTTACCTCGATCTCAGAAGTAGCTCAAGTACGATCCACTCTCAGAAATGTCCACTCCGAACTGGAGGACAATACAACCTATACAAGACACACATATATATATCACAATCCTATCACACAAAGGGTCACACCTAGACCCAAGGGATCCATAAGGGATCATATCCAACTCATAACCTCAAGGCCGTAACCGGCATATCTATATCATACTCATCAACGTCTGAATCCTAGCATGGTAATAGTTCCCTTATACTAGAAAGGAAAGGAACTACCTAACTATAGGTAGTCCCGGGATAAGACACACCTGTGTATACTAAGGACGCAGGGGCGTAACGCAGGAAACCGCAGGCGCGGTGACACTCAACCGCGGGGGCGGTGACAAAGGTCGCTGGCAACGCAGGCACAGCGCGGGCACTGCGGCACGTCTTCTGGCCGCGGGGGCGGCGACAATGCAGAATGAAACCTCGCGGCTTCTCTTTATCTCTTCACGTGATCAAATCACGTCTACTCTCTTCCAGATTCATACACATGCCACAACATACACATACAAACATCAATCCTACATTCAATCATCTAATCCTAAGCTAAGGAAGAAGAAGCAAGGAAGAAGAAGAAGAAGAAGAAGCAAGGAGGAAGAAGTAAGACTCACCACTACTGAAGATCCTAGGCTGTAGGAAGGCTTAACACACATCAAGGCTGGCTTCCAAGCACATCAACTCACAGTCATCAACCACAAAGCCACACTTCTCAAGCAAAACTCCAAGAGAAACTCAAGCAAACTCAAAGGAAGGGCTGAAGAAGCAAGAAGGACGTAGGAATAGAGGAAAGAAGTGATGAAACTCTTGCTCAGCAAGGTAAAACGGGAGAAGTAAGGAAAGGTAAAGCACGGGTCAAAGGGTCAACAAAACCGGCTGCAGCCGCCGGAAACCGCAGGGGCGGTTCCTTGAGCCGCAGGGGCGGGAACCCGCAGGGGCGGCGGTCAAGCCCGCGGGTGCGGAAAGGCCAATCTCGGCCATGGTCTGATCTCGGTCCGGAAGAAAAGGGCTCTTACATCTCACCCCCCTAAAAACAAGTTTCGTCTCGAACCTTGCAAGATCCTAAAACCACTCGGACTCAGAAGCCGAGGTAACACTCTCTATATAACCTCAAACATAAGCATGGAGGAAATCATCAACTCCAGCAGCAAACTATACTATCCAGGGCCTAGAGAAACCATCTCTAGCCAGGTATAAACACATCACAAGGCATAGAGGAATCACATCTCTAGGTGTATCATAACCATAACAGAAAGGCATGGAGGAAGTACATCTCCAGCACTACTATGTCCATCAAAATAACATGGAGGGAAGAACCATCTCCAGCTAAACCTAAACGTATCACAATAGCATGGAGGAAAGAGCCATCTCCAGCTATAAACAAGAATCATACTAGCACAACAAGATCTAATAAGATCATAATCATATCAAAGCTAGTATGAAATAAACACATCATAGCATATAAGCATATAAGCAGAAAAGACTCACCAAGCTATTACTAAGATCTACTCGGTGATCCTACTGGTGCACCTATCTCGGCATAGAACTCTGTATAGTTCCTCTGGATACCCTCAGTCTCCCATGTAGCCTCCTCGGGTCCTCGTCTCGACCACTGTATCCTCAACATGGGAATGTCCTTCAAACGCAGGCGTCTCATACCTCGCTCTAGGACTGCAGTAGGATGCTCAACAAACGTGTGGTCCGGCCGAACCACCAAATCCTCATAACTCACAATGTGCCTCGGATCTAGTATGTACTCTCTCAGCTGAGACACGTGAAACACATGGTGAACACCCTCTAATCTCGGAGGCAAGGCTAATCTGTAAGCTGCGCTCCCAACCCGATCCAGAATCTCGAACGGTCCGACATATCGGGGACTCAACTTCCCCTTAATGCCAAAACGCCTAACACCTCGTGTCGGTGACATTCTCAGCCACACATGGGCTCCAACCCTGAACTCTAGAGGTTTACGCCTCCTGTCAGCATAAGACTTCTGACGGCTCTGTGCAGTCAGCATACGCTCTATAATCAATGCTACTCGAGCCATATCATCCTGAAATCTGATCAGGTGCTAAACCACTGACACTACTCTGCTCATCCCAGCATAACGGGGTACGACATCTCTGTCCATACAAGTGCCTCATATCGGGCCATCCCAATAGATGCATGCCAGCTGTTGTTGTAGGAGAACTCAACAAGTGGGAGATGATCCGTCCACACTTGTCCCCAATCCAACACACAAGCTCGCAGCATATCCTCCAGGGTCTGAATGGTCTTCTCTGACTGACCATCTGTCTGAGGATGGAACGCAGTAGTAAAGTGCAAACTCGTCCCCAAAGGCAGTATGAATCTGCTGCCAAAATCTCGAGGTAAATCGTCCATCTCTGTTCTGAGACGATCGTCCTCGGTACACCATGGAGTCTCACTATCTGCCTAGTGTACTCCTCAGCTAATCTGCTCACCGGCCACGTCTCCCTGATAGGAATGAAACGTGCCGTCTTCGTCAGTCTGTCTACTATGACCCTGATGGCATCAAAACTCCGGCTCAGCCTCAGTCCGATCACAAAATCCATTGGTGACGTCCTCCCACTTCCTCTGTGGAACAGAAAGTGGATGGAGCTCACCTCCAGGTTTGAAATGCTCGATCTTAACCTGCTGGCAGGTCGCACACTGTGCCACAAATCTGGCCACATCGGACTTCAGCCCTCCCCACCAATATATACGTCTCAAGTCCTGATACATCTTACTCGTACCTGGATGTACAGAGTAAGGTGTACAGTGAGCCTCCTGTAAAATCCTCTGCCTCAGCTCTGTATCAGCAGGTACACAGACGCGACCGCGGCGCCTCAAAACTCCTATCTGCTCCAAGCAGGAACTGTGGTGCCTCATCCCGAGACATCCTATCTCTGATCCTCTGTAAAGTCGGGCAGGTCTCATGTTTCTGTCGGATCATCATCCAACAGATCAGGAAGGACCTCTAATGTACGCAGCTGGGCATCCTCATCAGGAAACTAGATGTCCAGCTCTAACCAGATCAGGTCTCTCTGCAACTGATGCTGAACTGCCAGCCTCGCAATCGACCTGCTCTCGAGGCGTCTTCCTGCTCAGGGCGTCGGCGACAACGTTCGTCCTTCCCTGGATGGTACAGAATCTCTAAATCAAAGTCCTTGATCAGCTCGAGCCACCTACGCTGGCGGTTATTCAATTCCCGCTGCGTGAAAATATACTTCAGTACTCTTATGGTCTGTGAAGATCTGACATGTAGCACCATACAGGTAATGTCTCCAGATCTTCAGTGCATGAACTACCGCTGCCAACTCCAGATCATGAGTCGGGTAGTTCTCCTCATACGTCTTCAACTGTCGAGACGCATAAGCAATAACTCTGCCTCGCTGCATCAAAACACATCCCAAGCCTAGCTTGGATGCATCACTGTAAACCACAAAATCCTCAGTACCCTCTGGCTGTGCCAAAATAGGAGCAGAAGTCAAACGCCTCTTCAACTCCTCAAAACTCTGTCTGCACTGATCAGACCACACAAATCTGGTAGTCTTCCTCAGCAAACTCGTCAGTGGACGGGCAATCACAGAAAATCCCTCCACAAAGCGTCTGTAATAACCGGCTAGGCCAAGGAAACTACGTACTTCCTTGACGTTCGTCGGTGTCGTCCATGCTGCTACTGCCTCAATCTTCGCTGGATCCACCTTGATCCCCTCAGCTGAAACCACATGACCCAGGAATGCTACCTCTGGCATCCAGAACTCACACTTAGAGAACTTAGCATAAAGTTCTCTATCCCGCAAAACCTGCAATACAGTCCTCAGATGTCCTGCATGCTCCTCTCCACTGCGAGAGTATACCAGAATGTCATCAATAAAAACCACCACAAACTGATCCAGGAAGTCGATGAAAATACTGTTCATCAACTCCATAAAGACGGTTGGGGCATTCGTAAGCCCAAATGGCATCACTACAAACTCGTAGTGGCCATATCTGGTCCGGAATGCTGTCCTGTGCACATCCTGCTCCCTCACCCTCAGCTGGTGATACCCGGAACGCAGGTCAATCCTGGAGAACACAGTCGCTCCCTGTAGCTGATCTAACAAATCATCAATGCGCGGCAGTGGATACTTGTTCTTGATGGTCACCTTTGTTCAAGCTCTCTGTAATCTATGCATAACCTCAGTGATCCGTCCTTCTTCCGTACGAAGAGGACAGGTGCTCCCCATGGGGACACGCTAGGGCGAATGAAGCCCTTCTCAGCCAACTCCTCGAGTTGCTTCTTCAGCTCCAGCATCTCGACAAGCGCCATCCGGTATGGGGCCTTCGAGATGGGTCTCGTACAAGGCTCTAACTCGATACTGAAATCCACACTCCTCTGAGGCGGCAAACTGGACGGCTCAGCAAAAACATCAGTAAACTCACAAACAATTGGGATATCCTCTAACGCTGGACTCTCCCCCTCCTTCATGGCATAACACTAGAAGGCCTCGCAACCCTGTGCAATCAGTCTAGCTGCCCGTATAGCGCTGATAACTGTGCCTACCTTTCCAAGGTCCCAACCTCGGAAAACCTCTATCTGGCCTAACTCGGTAGAGAGGGTAATAGTCCTCCTACCTACATCTAGGACTGCAGAATGTCTAGCCATCCAATCCATACCTAGAATGACTTCTTCATGCTCTAATGGCATGACAAAGAAGTCAACTAGTAACACACGGGTCCCTACAGAAATGGGACAACCGTGAATCTCACGGGTACCTCTGACCCTACCACCATCGGGTAACCCTATAATAAAGGGTATCCCCTCAACTGTATCTAACCCAAGACGCTCTACACAGGCATCAGAAATAAAAGAGTGCGTAGCACCAGTATCAAATAAAACTCTAACAAGTAAACCATGAATCAGAATGGAACTTGTAGCAGTAGGTGCAGTTGGCTCCTCTGCACTCCTCAGCTCAAAAACACGACCTTGTGGGCCTCTAGTATCAGTGGTGCCCCCACCACGGCCTCTGCCTCTACTCGGCCCAAGAGCAGATCCCTAAGTCGTAGGGCGATCTGGGACCCTCTGATGTCCCTGTATCTGCTGCTGCTGCTGAGGTGGCCTCTGCCCACCTCCCGCTACACTGGCAGGAGAAGAACCTTGCTGAGATGCAGCTCCGCCCTGGCGGCAGTAAACGGCTCTATGACCCTGTTTACCACAGGTAAAACACGTCATTAATGGCCTCGTACACTCGGGCTTCAGATGCCCTGGATCTCCACAGTTAAAACATTGTTGTCCCTTCTCTGCAACTAGTGCAGATGAAGGCTGACCCTGGCGTCTTTGACCACGCCAACCACTAGCAGAACCACCAATACCACTGGTCTGCCCTGTACGTTGCCTCTTCTCAAACCCTCCGGTCTGAGAAGCTCTCCTCTGTCCAGCTCGCTCCCTCTCATAATCGGAAGCTCTGTCCTGATAATCTGTAAGAGTCTCACAATGAAATCCCGCCATGTAGGTCTGGGTAGTATCCCTCAATCGTCGGGAAAAGAGATAAACGTGTTGATCTGCAGAAGGTGCAGCTGGTCCCAATAATGCCAGCTCCTCCTGAAACCTCCTGATGGCCTCAGAGACTGGTACATCCTCAAACCCAGCCTCAACAAAATCTCGCAGTTTCTCCCTCCTCAGTGAGGCAGGGCAGAAACGCTCTCTAATCATCGTCCTCATCTGATCATAACTGGTAACCTGACCCCGTACTGATCTCCACCAGTGATGTGCCAAGTCCCGAAATAAAGTCTGAACCAGCTCGATCTGTCTGTCAGCTGGACATCGAATAGACTTCAAAGCTGAGTCTACATGCCCGATCCAGAGCTCAACCTCCAACCCCACCTTCCCAGTGAAAGGGGGTACACCCATCTGATGGAATGCCTTCAACCAAGTATCTGGTCTAGGCCTTCTATGCTCCTCCGGTGCTCTAGCATTCTCAGCAGCAGGTACCTGTACAGTTGGCACCTGAGTAACGGTGTAGGACCTCTCAGATGGTCCCTCCTGTGCCTGTAAATCTGGGGCACGTCTACCGGCTCTGGCAGCCTCCTCAACACGTCTGATATATGCTCGGAACTCTGATCTCCCCATGAAGACACGATCAGACTCGCCAGACTAGCTCTATGTGCCCCCTGTCCCTCAGCTTCCCCGTTCCCAGTCTCAGGAACGACGCTCTCAGCAACCTCCTCATGTATCTCTCCCGCATGTGAACCATCAGCAGGAGTCCTACCCCGTCCTCTACCTAGAGGGGGTCTACCTCTACCTCTCCTAGCTGCAAGTAAGGCTCTAGTCTGAACCATCTACAGAAAACGTAAACCTATCTTAGAAGGCTATATATATGCCATATATATAAATATATAACAGATCAATCACAATAGAATATCTATATATATCTATATTGTCGAGATCTTCAGAGGGGCGATGGTTCACGTACACGATATCCCAAAACATTTGTACTCATTTCAAAACCAAAAACCTCTTGAAAAGTCAGACCCCTTTCGGGTTCTGTTTATTTATCTATTCGAACTTTATTGCAGATTACTAGTGCCATTGTTGTCAACCTGGGCTCGGATACCAATTTGTAACACTCCAAATCCGTAGGACTCGGAGTGCTACTAGGCTAGGATCTCACAATGGATCCTGACCCTAGCCTGACAACAACTTCACTGAATCTTACAACAAGACACCAATAGATTAAAACAAAACATAAAAACTAATATATATATATATATATATACATGTCAAAAGGATGATACAGAGTACTGTTGAGTACAAAGTCAAACTGAAATCCGTACAATAATGATAAACCCAAAATCCCACGAAATACGCCCAGTGTACGGAACCCTCAGCAGATCACCCCTCTGGATCACTCTGCAGCTCTCCTAACCTGCAAAGGATCTACAACACGGTATAAAACCGTTAACTAACTATACACATATATAAGAAGATGCTAGAGCACAATCACATATCACAAATAATAAACACTTCAGCATGATATCAAACATTTACCCGGTTTATTATCTTTAATAAGTCGAATCACTTAATCGTATAAATAGATGTATATAAAGATATGTGACACGAGGAATATAATCCCCGCCTCTGAGTACTCTAGCCAGCTGGAGTAGTATCAGCACACCTCCCGTGTACCCTATGGGAGTGGTAAGGGTCCTTCCCGTATACCAGATCTGGCCTGACTACAGAGAACCTCCAAGACTCCACTACGGGATGAAAGGGAAAGGTTATCACGGCCACTACAATGGGCGGTCAGTATAACATAGGTCGGTGACCATAATAACACATGCTATAAAGCATAAAACACACACACCACTCAAGCATACATCCAATATAAGGATAGTAGCTAAGTAAGTCCTATGGACTTACCTCAATCTCAAAAGTAAACTCAACCATGATCAACTCTCCAACTGGTCCACTCCAAACTGGAGGACAACACGGCCTATACAAGGCATACATACATATATATCACAATCCTATTACACAAAGGGTCACACCTAGACCCAAGGGATCCATAAGGATCACATCCAACTCGTAACCTCAAGGCCATAACCGGGATGACTATATCATACTCATCATAAACCGATACCTAGCATGGTACTAGTTCCCTCATACTAGGAAAGGAAAGGAGCTACCCAACTAGGGGCAGTCCCGGGACAAGACGCACCTTTGTGATCAAGGGACGCAGGGGCGGAATGGATAACCCGCAGGCGCGGAAGGTAGAAGCCGCAGGGGCGGTGACAAGGCTGCAAGCAACGCAGGCACGGCGTAGGCGCTGGCGCGGGCGCGATGGCACGGTCTCCGCGGGGGCAGCGGTTTCCAGGCGCGGGGGCGGCAATAGTGCAGAATGCAATCTCGCGGCTTCTCTTCGACTCTTCCCGTGATCAAATCACGTCTTCACTCCATCACAACACATACATGCCACAATATACACATTCCATCAACATCCTATGTCCAAACATCTAATCCTAAGCTAAAGGAATGGAATCCAAGAAGAAAGAAGAGAAGAGGAAGAAGGAAGCTTACCACAGCTGTGGTCCTAGGCTGCAGGGAAAATCAACACACACCAAAGCTGGCTTCCAAGCTCAACAACACACACACTAGCATACCAACAACCACCAAGCACAACTTCCAAGCAAAACTCCAAGAAAAACTCAAGCAAGATCAAGGGAAGGGATGAAGAAGCAAGAAGGACGTAGAGCTGGATTGGAAATGTGAAGAAGTAACCCTTGATCATCCAAGGGAAGGAAAGAAGTAAGGAAAGGGTAAAGCACGGGTCAAAGGGTCAACAAAACCGGCTGCAGCCGCCGGAAACTGCGAGGGCGGTTCCAGGAGCCGCAGGGGCGGCCATCTCGGCTAAGGACGGAACTCGGTCCGAAAGAATAGGGGTCTCACAAGGATCCGGTAGGAACCACCCTTAGAGTAGGGAATAGGAACCTCTAAGATCCGTTGGATTAAAATTTGAACGGACATGATGGAAGGTACATAATAAGCTTCCATAGGTGAGATTCATATGATTGTTCAATTTTCACAAATAAATCATTAAATAATATACATATTAGGAAAACAAATATCTTATTTTTGGGCTATCCCAAAAATAAACATTGAATGAATTGATTCCCATTGACTAGTAAATTTTTATATAGAAGGATGCTCGTTAATTTTACGTTATAAGATTGATCGTTAATTTTTTTTTAGTAGTTAATATGTATAATACTATAAATTAACGACCAGAATTTTTTAAAAAAAATAACGACCAGAATCATATACTAATTTTAACGACTGATGATTTTACAAATACTAACAACCAAATATTTAAAATATATATATAATAACGACCAGAATCAAAAAAATAAAAATTTAAGACTAAAAAAAAATTAATGATCAAAATTTGTGTTTTTTTTATTTTTTTTTTTGAAGTGTTCCTACATGATCAAAAAATTAACGATCAAAAAAATTAACGACTAAAAAAAAATTAACGATCAAAATTTGTGTTTTTTTATTTTTAGTCGTTAATTTATTTTATTTTTTTGATTCTGGTCGTTATGATAATTTTTTTTAAAATTTTGTTCGTTAGTATTTGTAAAATCATCAGTCGTTAAAATTTGTGTTTGATTCTGGTCGTTAATTTTCTTTTTTTAGAAAAAATTATGGTCGTTAATTTATAGTATTATACATATTAACAACTAAAAAAAATTAACGATCAATCTTATAATATAAAATTAACGAGCATCCTTCTATATAAAAATTTAACAATAATGTAATGACAAAATTAACGATCATCCTTATATATAACAATTTAACGATCATGTAATGATCGTTAGAGGAAAAAGAATATACATTTAATTTTTATTATTTTAGTAATTAATTAAAAATATGTAAGTCTATTAGAGGAAAAAGAATATCCCATTTTATTTACTAAAATATCCTACCATATATATCTTCAAATCATGTACGTTCATGGACTTTAATCTAACGGATGATATTAGTTCCTATTCCTACCCTAAGAAGTGTTCCTACATGATCCTCTCTCTCTCTCTCTCTCTCTCTCTCTCTCTCTCTCTCTCTCTCTCTCTATATATATATATATATATATATATATATATATATATATATATATATATATATATATATATATATATATATATAAATATATATATATATAGGGTCAGGATCCGGTAGGAACCACCCTTAGAGTAGGGAATAAGAACCTCTAAGATCCGTTGGATTAAAATTTGAACGGACATGATGGAAGGTACGTACTAAGCTTCCATAGGTGAGATTCATATGATTTTTCAAATTTCACAAATAAATCATTAAATATTATACATATTAGGAAAACAAATATCCTATTTTTGGGCTATCCCAAAAATAAACGTTGTATGAATTGATTCCCATTGACTAGTAAATTTTTATATAGAAGGATGCTCGTTAATTTTATATTATAAGATTGATCGTTATTTTTTTTTAGTCGTTAATATGTATAATACTATAAATTAACGACGAGAATTTTAAAAAAAATAACGATCAGAATCAAACAAAAAATAAAAAAAATTAACGACTAAAAAAAATTAACGATCAAAATTTGTGTTTTATAAGAAATTTGATCGTTAATATATTTTATAGAGAAATTTGATCGTTAATAAATTTTATAAGAAATTTGATCGTTAAATTTGTTAGGATTGGTCGTTAAAGTTTGTTTTGGTAGTTAAAATATGAAAAAAGACATTTTAACCACCAATTTTTCTCTATAAATTTTTAACGACCCACAAAATTTTAACGATGAGTATATTAATGATATAAAAAACATTTTAACGACCAAATTTTCTCTATAAAATATAATAACGTCCCAATATGAAAATAATGTATTACCATAATTTGGTCGTTATTATATTTTATAGAGAAATTTTAGTCGTTAAAATATTTTTATCATAATTCTATTAGAGGCAATATAATATTCTTATTAATTATTATCATAAACAATGTTAAATCTTGGACGTTTATCTATATTAATCCAACGGCTATTATAAGTCCCTATTCCCTACTCTAAGAGAGGTTCCTACATGATCTTAACTCTCTCTCTCTCTCTCTCTCTCTCTCTCTCTCTCTCTCTCTCTCTCCTCTCTCTCTCTCTCTCTCTCTCTCTCTCTCCTCTCTCTCTCTCTCTCTCTCTCTCTCTATATATATATATATATATATATATATAGAGAGAGAGAGAGAGAACTTATTCTTGTGTAGGGAATATGAACCTCTAAGAGGCATCGGATTACAAAATGAACATTCAAGAACGCTCTATTTCATTCGATTTCAGATCTTCAACCATATTGATCTAAAAAAGGCTATTCAGATCTGAATTCTTGTATTCATATAGATCTAAATAGTTGTATTCCGAATTGAATCTGTGTATACATATCGATCTGTATTCCGATAGAAATTCTTGAAATATGATCGAAATTATATTTGTGTCTTTGTTTTATCCTTTCCTATTTTTTGGAGCCTTATCGATCTAAATAATTATATTTTGATCGAAATTCTTGTATTCATATCGATCTGAATTTGTGTATTTGATCGGAATTCTTATATATATCAATATGAATTCGTGTATTTCGATCGACATACTTCTATTCCGGTCGGGATGGGTATGTAACTACACCGATCGGAATACTTTTATTCATATCGATCTGAATTGGTGTATTTTGTTCGGAATTCTTGTATTCATATCGATCTGAATTCGTGTATTCTGATGAAATACTTCTATTCCGCTCGGAATGGGTGTTTAACTACGCCGATCGGAATTCTTGTATTCATATCGATATGAATTCGTGTATTCCGATCTAAATACTTTAATTATGGTCGGAATGGGTATTTAACTACACTCGACCTATTACACCAAGCATATAAATTTCGCTCGAAATGAGTTTAGATCGATCTGTTGCAATTATGTAATAATATCGGTCGAATTTATAGTATTTAGATCGATCTAGTGCAACAATGAGATAATATCTATCGAAGTGAAGGTATTAGATCGATCTAATGTTTACCACGAAAGTGAAATTTAGCTATTAATTTCGACTGACATTAATGTATTCTAACCGGAATAATGTAACAAATAATGTTAGATATGATGTTGATTCAATGTGTTTCACCATTCTTGAAAACCTTCGTCTACTTGCTTCACTGTAGAATCCTCAAAGTTATTTTGTCCACATAATTAAAATGATTTCTTTGATATATATGGTACGTAGTTAATTGTTATGATCTTTTATAAAAACTATTTCATATTTAGTCTGATATCTTAGTCGTTCAATTAATCAGATCGTGTGGCTATGATAGGTTCCTACTCCCTAATAAGTTCCTATTTGATCTTATCTCTCTCCATATATATAGGATTATGATCATATAGAAAGCGTCTTACCGTGTGTATTTGTTCAATTAAAAAATATTTTAATAAAGGGCCGGGTGTGAACAATTTTTCAAGTATATGGTGAAATGTTCAACTATATTCGAAATCTTCCAATATGACCATATGTTCAATTAATTACAAAGTGTTAATTTATATGTTCAATTGTTAAACTAAACTTGAAATTGTTCAACTATATGACTAATTGTTCAACTATATTCGAAAATTTGGTCATATAGATGAACAATTAATATAATGAATAAAGGGGTGTGACCAATTGTTCAACTATATGGTGAAATATCCAACTATATTTGAAATCATCCAATTGCTAAACTATATAACCATTTGTTCAACTATATTTGAAATTGTTCAACCTGGACAATTTTCGAATACACTTGAACAATTGGTCATATAGATGAACAATTAGTCATATAGTTGAACAACTTCAAATATGGTGAATAATTAACGTGCACCACAATCCACTACAAATCTCTCTTTAAGAAATATAATGCATGGTTTGCCGACGAAGTGTTTGAGTATTATCTAGCCCTCTAGGCAAAATGCTTATAAGCTACGAGCGTCAGGAGTAAGACTGATCTTAGTTTGTTGAGATGACGACATTGCTAAAAGTCATGTTGTGTGAGTTGAAGAATAACTCGGTCCGTAACACTAACGTGAATATACACACAAGATACCCCAATTTCATTTCTTCTCCTCTTGTGTTTCTTTGAGATCGGTTCATTGTGTTTCATTTTATCATATCTTGTTACTTTTTG
Organism: Fagopyrum tataricum; assembly: GCA_002319775.1. Lineage (NCBI taxonomy): Eukaryota > Viridiplantae > Streptophyta > Magnoliopsida > Caryophyllales > Polygonaceae > Fagopyrum > Fagopyrum tataricum. Next base: position 3,815 of record NCTC01003733.1, on the reverse strand, counting down.
TTTCTAGTTTATCGAATTCCTTTCTATTACTAAAAAAAAACATGGACTTGGTTTGGATACTTGAGAAACCAAACGAAGTAGGAATCCTACCTACTCATTTAAGTAATAGTTTTGTTTTGGTAGAACGTTTAATCAATGGGTTTGGCCCACACTAAGTCGCTAATTGATCATGCATAGAATATTCAAACAAAACAATAAAGAAAACATGTGAATTGTCCTTTTGCTGGTATGAAATTAGACGTCTTGAAAGTCCATAGTCCAAAGAGAGTAGCAATGCGCGTTAGGAAAAGGCAAGTGCAGTGCGGGCCAGGAACACTCATATATATTTCATCTACCAAAACCAACCGGCGCCGGCGCTTCGAAGCACGAGACCCCCAGGCCAGCTGTTTCCCTCCTTCACTGCGCCCGCCCTTCCCACCATCTTCCCTTTGATTCATATATCTCACCTACTAGCTACCTCCTTTTTTCCTAATATAAGTTATATATACTCCCACTGACTCATGCCCAACACCAAACAATCGTTATTCATTACATACAATAATATGGCTGCTTCTTCGATTTCATTCGCCGTGTCTATGCGTCTGCTACTGGTTGTTGCTACCTTCACAGCGGCCTGTGCTGCCAACTTCTACCAAGACGTCGACGTTACCTGGGGTGATGGTCGCGCCAACATTCTCAACAACGGCCAGCTACTCACCTTGTCTCTTGACAAGACCTCCGGCTCTGGCTTCCAGTCTAAGAACGAGTTTCTCTTCGGAAAGATCGAGTCTCAGCTCAAGCTCGTCCCTGGAAATTCCGCTGGCACTGTCACAACCTTTTACGTAAGTATCATACGCATGTACACTATCACACGTATAGTTTATAAATTTTATCTTATCTTAATTTATACCTTAAAAGGTTTTTATTCTCCTATTCTCTTCAACTACCTACGTACTCATATCTCTATGTATATATATGTGTAGATGTCATCACAAGGAACGAATCACGACGAGATAGACTTCGAGTTCCTTGGTAACGAAACAGGCCAACCTTACACACTTCATACTAATGTGTTTGCTCATGGGCAAGGCAACCGCGAAATGCAGTTCCGTCTTTGGTTTGATCCAACTGCTGACTTCCACACCTACTCCATCCTTTGGAACCCACAACGAATCATGTATGTGTTCTTTAATTTCATGCGTAAGTACTTTATATGTATATTTATAAACTACTAAGTTTAAGTTTTGTTATGTACGTACAGATATTTGGTGGACGGAACACCGATAAGAGAATTCAAGAACATGGAATCAATGGGAGTTCCGTTCCCCAACAAGCAAGCGATGAGGCTCTACGCGAGCTTGTGGGATGCTCAAGATTGGGCTACGCAAGGTGGGCGAGTAAAGACCGATTGGAGCAAAGCGCCATTCAAGGCTTCATACATGAACTTCAATGCGGACAACTCAGACTCGTCGCTGACTCAGGAGCTCGACGCCACAGCTCAGCAGAAGATGAAGTGGGTGCACGATAACTATATGATCTACAACTACTGTGCTGATACTCAAAGGTTTCCCCAGGGCCTTCCTAAGGAATGCACTGGTACCAACTCTTAACTTTTGTGTTTGATTATATTCAGATTTGTTCTTCTATTTGATTCATTTGTTCTACCAAACTGCATCAACTATACATATGTTACATAAAGTCGTATTTTTTGTGCAATGATTAAATCCAGTTGAAATATATATGTGAAAGGTCATTCAATAATTTGAAGCATTTCTTTTATTTTCCGTCTACATATATTCTTCGTATTCATCATCATCCTTACAACATTAAAGCCGGGGATCTTTGAACCCTCTCCTGTTCATTTGTCTTAGATATGGCTTGATTTTGATCTGGATGTGTACTCTGCAACAAGCTGAGCAAATGATGAGGATTTATCTTCAAGCAACCTTGTCGGAGAACCACATTCTTCAACCAAACCTACATATAACCAATAACAGAAATGGTACTTTAAAATGCATCTCATTAGACTTTCATTACAGAAACGCGTAGATAGCTGGAAATTAAGAACACAAACCTTGAGAAAGGACGAGCACATTATCACTATCAAGAACAGAGGTGATCCGGTGAGCAATGATCAACACCGTCGAATCTGAAAAGTGTTGTCTTAGAGTCTGTTGAATCAAGTTGTCAGTTGCTGTGTCGACTGATGCAGTTGCTTCATCAAGAACCAATATCTTTGTCTTCTTGAGAAGGACGCGTCCAAGACACACCAACTGCCTCTGTCCCATACTCCAGTTCTCTCCATTCTCAGTAACTAAACTCAATACAAGATTCATCATTCAACAACCAAAAAAACACAAGATGAGAAAACATGAGTTGAACAACCAACCTAAAGAATCCAACTTTCCTTCCTTTTTCCGAACTTCATCACCAAGTTGGCATTTGTCAAGGGCCTGAAAACAATTTTCAATTATACTAGCTCGTGTAAAGAATAATTAAGCTAGCTAGGAGTAATCAATTAGCTTACTTCCCATATATGTTCATCTCTGAACTCCTCAAGTGGATCCAAGTTGTTTCTCATGGTTCCCTCAAACATGACAGGATCCTGAGGTATAATACTTAGCCTAGACCGAAGGTCATGTAAACCAATCATGGAGATGTCAATGCCGTCAATGACTATTGTTCCAGATACAGGGTCTATAATCCGGAAGAGTGCCTGTATTAGGGTTGTTTTACCACTTCCAGTTCTTCCCACAATTCCAGTTTTCTTCCCTCCATCGAAGGTGCAAGTAATGCCTCGCAGGACAATTGGCAAGTGTGGTGCATAACGAACCTGAAGATCATGCAATTCGACTTCACCATGGGATGGCCATAATGGTGCTACCTTGTTTGCTTCCACCAAAAGTGGAGGTTCACTTGGAATGTTGGAGTACTGCAGAATTCTCTCAACTGATATGATTTTGTTTTCAGTTTGGCAGATGTTCCATACTGCATAAACTTGCAACATGTTCAGACTAAGTCCATATGTCACCACCAATCCAGCAATGCCTACAAAGAGCAGAAACTTATTCTGTTATAATATATTCATCCTAACTTGTCATGGCATCAATATATAGTATACTTCATTAGCTTACCGGTGTCAATTAATCCGGGAGGAATGGATATCAAGAAGATCAATGAGCAAGCAAACGTTAGAGATGACAAGAGGTCAAGCCGTACAAACAGCCATTCCATTGAAACCGAAAAATAAAACCTGGGCCGAGCAAACACATCTATTAGTTTGCTAGATGTCTCCTGGAATCTGGGTTGTTGGTCGAAACCCCTGATGGTTGTTGCACCAGAGATGGTCTCAGCAAAATGTTGTATCACCGGAGCCTTGCATACTGGGATCAGCCTAGTTAGCTCACGAGCTGCTGGCAAATAGTATTTCTGTAAAGGAGCAAACAAAATCATACTATAAGGATTTTTAAGAGTAAAAAAACAGTAAAAGAAAATGCAACAAGTTCAGCTTACCTGATAATAAAGACATATACAAGCAATTGGGATGACAATCACGAAGACTTGCCAAGCGATTTGTGCCATAACAGCAACAGTTGCTAGAAGTTGGATAACAGTGAAAGCAACACCACCCATTAGTTGTGGAATACTCGTATCCACATCACTTTGGTCAGTGGAAGCCTGTAACAAGATTAGACATGAATGGAAATACAAATGTAAAAAACTTGGACATGAAAGAAGCAACTTACCCGATTTAGGATTCGCCCACTCGGGGTGGCGTCAAAGAATGCCATTGGAGCGCGAAAGATGCAAAAATGCATTTTACTGAAAAGTATGTT
>NCTC01003732.1:0-24074 GCA_002319775.1 Fagopyrum tataricum | reverse complement strand
CGGTTCCCTGAGCCGCAAGGCGGATAACTGGACGAGCCGCAGGGGCGCTCCCTAAACGCCACAGGGGCGGCTAAGCACAAACTCGGCTCTAAAGACTAAGCTCTTACAAGACATTCTCTTTTTGCAGGTAGACTTGAGATGATCAGGACGGTCCTACAAGATACGGAGAGCTTCTAGTTATCTTTACTACCGGTACCCTCTGCGGTGATGGAGAAGTTGACAGAGTTATGTAGACAGTTCTTGTGGAGTTGACTCAGAGTTGCATGGACGCAGGTGTGCATGCCCCGGAGAGAGGGCGGTTTGGGTGTCCTTAACCTTAGGTGTTGGAACTCGGCATTTATGTGCAAGTACTACTGGCACATCCATGCTAAGAGAGACAACCTCTGGGTAAGGTGGATCCATCACAGGTATTTGTAGGTGGTTGAGCCAGAGCATTGGATAGACCACAGACGAGACTCGCCTCTGGTGAAGGCCATCATCGGAGCCAGAGATGAGGCAGCCACTTTTATGGACGAGGATATGACGCTAGATGAGGTGCTTGAGAGTTGCTTTCAGGGAGGCAAGTTTAGAGTTGTTGAGGCATACGACATGATCAAGGAGCATGGAGAGATGGTCGACTGTACAGGATGGTCTGGGATGCAGGCAACACGCCCAAGCACTGCATTATACTTTGGATGGCGATTCTTGGTCGCCTTTAGACTAGAGATAGACTGAATTTCTTAGAGATTGACCCCACCTGCCATTTATGTGGCTTGGAGAGTGAGTCCACGACCACTTGAGTTTTGGCTGTACATATGCGAGGGAGGTTTGGAGACAGATTTGCCTGGATTCCGGATGCCTGAAGACATCTATACGAGAGCCGACGTTCTGACCTACCTTCTCAGTACTACATCAAGAAGGAGCTGGACGAGCAGAGCACACATCTATGCCTTCTCTACGGCGGTGTACTACCTATGGCATTCTAGGAATGCTCTGGTGTTTGACCGGAACATGATCTGTAACACCCTAAATCCGCAGGACTCGGGATGCTACGGGCGAGACCTCACAATGGGTCCCGACCCTTAGCCTGACAACAATTTCACCGGACCTTTCCAACAAGGCACAAATAAAGGCAAAACTCAAAATCATTTATAATGTATGCGAGAAACTGAAATGTAAAGATACAAGGTGGAAACTCAGCCGAGTCCTCAAAACGACACAACTCCGATACGACAACCAAAACTGTACAACCTAATCCAACAATACAAAGACATATCCAAAAAACGTCCCCGTCCTATAATGTACGGAGACCCCGGCTGTCCACTCCTCCACCTCACTCGGCGACGTCCCTAACCTGTAAGCATCTACATGAACGGTTTAAAACCGTTAGCTCATATTCGAAGCATTAGAAAAGAGGTGAAGGCACATACACATATACATCACATAACACATACATACTCTGAAACACACAAGTCCGGTTTATTATCTTATAATTAAGTCGTATCCCGTTCTAATTCAACTTAGGTTTGTGACACGAGAACCACCGTGGTCTCGCCTCGGTCCCTACTTACCGGCAAGGAATGGTACTGATGCATCGACCGTCTACCCGCCCGGGCTAGTCGCCGAGAACCTCCTAGACTCTCGCAAGAGCTAGGCAGATGATGTCACGGCCCGTTATCATACACTTGGGCCAAAATATAAAGTTGGTGGTCCTATTTACCGGTTTAGTTGCTTTATAACATAAACAATAACACAAATACACACCACCAACACACATCGATGCTAATATGTAAAATACGAGCTAAGTACGTCCGGAGACTTACCTCGTCACCACACTCAACTCACAACACTCTCGCTTCCTTAAGGAGGAAGCCCACAACCTGCTCACAAGAAGATATACATATCAACACATGCTCACGCTCAAGAAGTCTTAGACTTCACTCTAGTGATCTAAGCAAGATCACTTAACCCTCAAGCTAGGAATGCATCCTAGGGTCCAAGGTACTCACCACACTCTCAGCACATGAAAGCAACTCACAAACTGTTTATAACCTCACATGATCTTAAACCTCAGCCAAGAAGGAACAAGCTAGCCTAGAAGGTTCCATCATGCTCGACATACTCATAACCATCAACTACAATCGAGCCTTAAGGGCTCCTAGGTTCACAACCACTAAAGTGGCATCTCAAGCTACTCTAGATCCATCATAGGCATGCTACTAAGAAGATACAACTACATAACTAAGGAAGGAACGAAGGGGAAGGGAGGAGAGGAACCTACTGTCTAAGAAACGCAGTCGCGGAGTCAAGCTGGCGCCCCGGCGCGGAGCAGACACTGCCCCTGTGGATCAGTGGCGCCGTCCCTGCGGCCCTCTGGCGGAGCAGGCACCGCCCTTGCGGTGGCAGGAGCCGGCCCTCTGGTGGTCTGGCATCCTGGAGCCGCCCCTGCCGGTGGTCTGGAGCAGCCCCTACGGCTTGGTGAGCCGCCCCCGCGGTTTCGCTGTAGAAGCTCGTCTTCTTCGTCTTCGACTATGGATCCTTGGCTCCAATGTCCTCCTCTCCTTGTTGGGGCTTCTCCAACCACCAACCACTGATTCTTAGACTCCTCTCCACGACCTAATCGAGCTAAGAACACATGCATGCAAGGATTTGAGGAAAAAGCTTCTCAAGAGCTTCATCCATGGCCATGGACGAAGGAGGGGGAAAGGAAGGGACAATCAGCAACGAAGACAAGGGAGGGAGAGGAAGAAACTTACCAAACCAGATCTGAATCCTCTCCACTGCAGTCCACAATCCAAGAGCTTCAAAAAAATGGAAGAAGAGCAAAGAGAGAGAAGAGAGGAAGAGAGGAAAAATGACTAACGTGAAATGAAAGTCAAGAGTGAGAGAGGGAGGGGACAAGGCTGCCAAAGAGGAGAGGGGATCAAGGGGTCAGCTGACCTCTTGTCACCTCAGCTCGGAACGAGGGGTCGGAAATGACCTCTTGTCACCTCAGCTAAGAACGAGGGGTCGGAAAGCAGAAAAAGGGAAAACCGACGAGTCGGCTCGGGATTTAGGAATAAATCCTGGCACTCGGCACCTCGTGCCTCCGGGCAACTCTCGATCAAACACGTCACGTAACCACGTGGAACTCATAAAACGTCAACTATCGGCTCTAATCCAAGTCTACGTATAGAATCACATCAAGACCTCGCAAGGTACACATATACTCATATGAACTCACATAACACGTCATGACATAAACACATAGCACAAACAAGGGAAGATCTCGGGACTAACCCGACGGTCCTATCGATGTCACTAAATCTGCGTAAAACTCGGGATAGTTCCTCTGGATACTATTCTCCGTCTCCCATGTAGCCTCATCGGCTCCTTGCCTTGACCACTGCACTCTCGACATCGGTATCACCTTCGATCGAAGGCGCCTCGTACTACGCTCTAAAACTGCTATCGGATGCTCTGCAAAAGTATGGTCCGGCTCGACCACTATGTCCTCGTAGCTGATGATGTGCCTCGGGTCGTGTATGTACTCTCTCAGCTGAGAGACATGAAATACCGGATGTATACCCTCCAACCGCGGTGGCAATGCTAACCGGTATGCCACCTCACCGACTCTCTCCAAGATCTCGAATGGACCGACATATCGGGGGCTTAATTTCCCCTTAATGCCGAATCGCTTGATGCCTCGCGTTGGTGATACCCTCAACCACACCTGAGCTCCTACCATGAACTCGAGAGGTCTACGCCTCCTATCCGCATACGACCTCTGACGGCTCTGCACGGCCAACATCCTCTCTCGGATCAAAGCAACTCTAGCCACGTCGTCTTGTACCTGATCTGGAGCTACAACGCTAGAACTCCCCGGCTCGTCCCAACATAAGGGAGTACGGAGTCTCTGTCGATACAATGCCTCATACGGTGCCATCCCAAACGACGCTTTCCAACTGTTATTATACGAAAAACTCGACCCAACGGGAGATGGTCTGGCCATACCTGACCCCAATCTAGTACACATGCTCGTAACATATCCTCTAATGTCTGAATAGTCCGCTCAGACTGGCCGTCGGTCTGTGGATGGTATGCGGTGGTGAAATGAAGACTCGAACCTAGGGCGGCGTGTACCTGCTGCCAGAACCTCGAGGTAAAACGCCCGTCCCTGTCCGAGATGATGGTCCTCGGTACTTCATGTAATCTCACAATCTGACGGGTAAACTCCTCGGATTAAATGAATCACCGGCCACGTTTAGCGTATAGGGATGAAATGCGCGGTCTTCATCAACCGATCTACTACTACCCATATTGCGTCGAAGCTCCTAAACGGTCTCAGACTGGTAACAAAATCCATGGATATGTCCTCCACTTCCACTGCGTCACGGCAGTGGGTGAAGCTCTCCTCCGTGTCTCTGGTGGTTGATCTTGACCTGTTGGCATGTCGCGCATCGGGACACATATCTAGCTACATCGGGCTTGAGCCGGCCCCACCAATAAAATCTCCTAATATCCTGGTACATCTTACTTGTGTCTGGGTGCACCGAGTAAGGTGTGGAATGTGCCTCATGCAAAATCCGCTCTCTCAACTCCGGGTCCGACGGGACACAAATACGTCCCTGTCGTCTCAATAGCCCGTCTGCTCCTGTGATAAACTGCGGTGCCTCTCTTCGGGACAAGTCAGGTAATACCTCTAACTCGGACAAACAATTGTCCGTATCCGGGAACCGGATATCCAGCTCCAATCCTATCAAATCCCACTGCAACTGTGGTTGAACCGTAAGCCGAGCTATAGCATCCTCTTGAGGTATCCTTCTACTCAAAGCATCGGCGACTACGTTCGCCTTCCCTGGATGGTACAAAATCTCTAAGTCAAAGTCCTTAATCAGCTCCAACCATCTCCTTTGGCGGTTATTCAACTCCCGCTGAGTGAATATATACTTCAGACTCTAATGTTCTGTGAAGATCTGGCACGTAGCCCCGTACAAGTAATGTCGCCAGATCTTTAGGGCATGAATCACTGCCGCTAGCTCAAGATCATGGTAGGGTAATTCTCCTCGTACGACTTCAGCTGCCGAGAAGCGTACGCAATAACTCTACCCCTTTGCATCAACACGCACCCCAAGTCTAGTTTGGAGGCGTCACTATACATTACAAAATCCTCTACGACCTCAGGCTGGGCTAAAACGGTAACGGAGGTCAACCTCCTCTTCAGCTCCTCGAAGCTGTGCTGACAAGGCTCGGACCAGACGAACCTGGTAGACTTCTTCAGCAAGGAAGTGAGCGGTCGTGCAATCACGGGGAAACCCTCAACAAGACGGCGGTAGTATCCCGCTAAGCCCAAGAAATTGCGCACCTCCTTGACCGTCCCAGGAGGCGGCCATGCCAGCCGGTAAAACACTTTCCTAACTTGCGTTAAGATCTCAAAAAAGTCTGATGTATCGAAAACTTAACTTCCTTCTCGGGACTTTCTCACTACAACATTTTCATTATGTTTCTTCTTTGCTTGTCTCTAACAAAGAAGATCGAACTTCCAATTTACACCGTTGGCTTTGGTTCTTTTCAAACCAAACTTTGATGTTACGTTTCCTCAAAAGGTTTTGGGGTGTTACAAAGTTGGTATCAGAGTCCAGGTTGACAACAATGGCACTAGTAATCTACAATAAAGTTCGAATAGATAAATAAACAGAACCCGAAAGGGGTCTGACTTTTCAAAAGGTTTTGGTTTGAAATGAGTAAAAATGTTTTGGGTTATCGTGTACGTGAACCATTTCCCCTCTAAAGATCTCGACAGTATAGATATATATAGATATTCTACTGTGATTGATCTGTTATATATCTATACATATGGCATATATATAGCCTTCTAAGATAGGTTTACGTCTTCTGCAGATGGTTCAGAATAGAGCCTTACCTGCAGCAAGACGAGGTAGAGGTAGACCCCCTCTAGGTAGAGGACGGGGTAGGACTCCTGCTGATGGTTCACATGCGGGAGAGATACATGAGGAGGTTGCTGAGAGCGCCGTTCCTGAGACTGGGAACGGGGCAGCTGAGAGACAGGGGGCACAAAGAGCCTAGTCTGGCGAGTCTGATCGTGTCTCCATGGGGAGATCAGAGTTCAGAGCATATATCAGACGTGTTGAGGAGGCTGCCAGAGCCGGTAGACGTGCCCCAGATTTACAAGCACAGGAGGGACCATCTGAGAGGTCCCACACCGTTACTCAGGTACCAGTTGTACAGGTACCTGCTGCTGAGATTGCCAGAGCACCAGAGGAGCATAGAGGGCCTAAACCAGATACCTAGTTGAAGGCATTCTATCAGATGGGTGTACCCCCTTTCACTGGGAAGGTGGGGTTGGAGGTTGAGCTCTGGATCGGGCATGTAGACTCAGCTTTGGAGTCTATTCGCTGTCCAGCTGACAGACAGATTGAGCTGGTTCAGACTTTATTCCGGGACTTGGCACAACACTGGTGGAGATCAATACGGGGTCAGTTTATCAGTTATGATCAGATGAAGACGATGATTAGAGAGCGTTTCTGCCCTGCCTCTCTGAGGAGGGAGAAACTGCGAGATTTTGTGGAGGCTAGGTTTGAGGATGTACCAGTCTCTGAGGCCATCAGGAGGTTTCAGGAGGAGCTGACATTACTGGGACCAGCTGCACCTACTGCAGACTAGCACGTTTATCTCTTTTCCCGACGACTGAGGGATACTACCCGGACCTACATGGCGGGATTTCATTGTGAGACTCTCACAGATTATCAGGACAGAGCTTCCGACTATGAGCGAGAGCGGGCGAGTCAGAGGAGAGCTTCTTAGACCGGAGGGTCTGAGAAGAGGCAGCGTACAGGGCAAACTAGTGGTATTGGTGGTTCTGCTAGTGGTTGGCGTCATCAGAGATGCCAGGGTCAACCTTCATCTGCACCAGTTGCAGAGAAGGGACGGTAGTGTTTTAACTGTGGAGATCCAGGGCATCTGAAGCCCGAGTGCACGAGGCCATTAGTGACGTGTTTTACCTGTGGTAGACCAGGTCATAGAGCCGTTTACTGCCGCCAGGGCGGAGCTGCATCTCAGCAGGGTTCTTCTCCTGCCAGTGTAGCGGGAGGTAGGCAGAGGCCACCTCAGCAGTAGCAGCAGATACAGGGACAACAGAGGGTCCTAGATCGCCCTACGACTCAGGGATCTGCTCTTGGGCCGAGTAGAGGCAGAGGCCGTGGTGGGGGCACCATTAATACTAGAGGCCCACAGGGTCGTGTTTTTGAGCTGAGGAGTGCTGAGGAGCCAACTGCACCTACTGCTACAGGTACCATTCTGATTCATGGTTTACCTGTTAGAGTTTTATTTGATACTGGTGCTACGCACTCTTTTATTTTTGATGCCTGTGTAGAGCGTCTTGGTTTAGATACAGTTGAGGGGATTCCCTTTATTATAGGGTTACCCAATGGTGGTAGGGTCAGAGGTACCCGTGAGATTCACGGTTGTCCCATTTCTGTAGGGACTCGTGTGTTACTAGTTGACTTCTTTGTCATGTCATTAGAGCATGAAGAAGTCATTCTAGGTATGGACTAGATGGATAGACACTCTGTAGTTTTGGATGTAGGTAGGAGGACTGTTACCCTCTCTACCGAGTTAGGCCAGATAGAGGTTTTTCGAGGTTGGGACCTTGGAAAGGTAGGCACAGTTATCAGCGCTATACGGGCAGCTAGACTGATTGCACAGGGTTGCGAGGCCTTCTGGTGTTATGCCATGAAGGAGGGGGAGAGTCCAGTGTTAGAGGATATTCTAGTTGTTTGTGAGTTCACTGATGTTTTTGCTAAGCCATCCAGTTTGCCGCCTCAGAGGAGTGTGGATTTCAGTATCGAGTTAGAGCCTGGTACGAGACCCATCTCGAAGGCCCCATACCGGATAACGCCTGTCGAGATGCTGGAGCTGAAGAAGCAACTCGAGGAGTTGGCTGAGAAGGGCTTCATTCGCCCTAGCGTGTCCCCTTGGGGAGCACCTGTCCTCTTCGTGCGGAAGAAGGACGGATCGCTGAGACTGTGCATTGATTACAGAGAGCTGAACAAGGTGACCATCAAGAACAAATATCCACTGCCGCACATTGATGATTTGTTAGATCAGTTACAGGGAGCGACCGTGTTCTCCAGGATTGACCTGCGTTCCGGGTATCACCAGCTGAGGGTGAGGGAGCAGGATGTACACAAGACAGCATTCCGGACCAGATATGATCACTACGAGTTTGTAGTGATGCCATTTGGGCTTACGAATGCCCCAACCGTCTTTATGGAGTTGATGAGCAGTATCTTCATCGACTTCCTGGATCAGTTTGTGGTGGTTTTTATTGATGACATTCTGGTATACTCTCGCAGTGGAGAGGAGCATGCAGGACATCTGAGGACTGTATTGCAGGTTTTGCGGGATAGAGAACTTTATGCTAAGTTCTCTAAGTGTGAGTTCTGGATGCCAGAGGTAGCATTCTTGGGTCATGTGGTTTCAGCTGAGGGGATCAAGGTGGATCCAGCGAAGATTGAGGCAGTAGCAGCATGGACGACACCGACGAACGTCAAGGAAGTACGTAGTTTCCTTGGCCTAGCCGGTTATTACAGACGCTTTCGTGGAGGGATTTTCTGTGATTGCCAGTCCACTGAACGAGTTTGCTGAGGAAGACTACCAGATTTGTGTGGTCTGATCAGTGCAGACAGAGTTTTGAGGAGTTGAAGAGGCGCTTGACTTCTGCTCCTATATTGGCACAGCCAGAGTATGAGGATTTTGTGGTTTACAGTGATGCATCCAAGCTAGGCTTGGGATGTGTTTTGATGCAGAGAGGCAGAGTGATTGCATTATGCGTCTCGACAGCTTGAAGACGTATGAGGAGAACTACCCGACTCATGATCTGGAGTTGGCCAGCGGTAGTTCATGCACTGAAGATCTGGAGACATTAGCCTGTATGGTGCTACATGTCAGATCTTCACAGACCATAAGATTCAAAAGTATATTTTCACGCAACGGGAATTGAATAACCGCCAGCGTAGGTGGCTCGAGCTGATCAAGGATTTTGATCTAGAGATCCTGTACCATCCAGGGAAGGCGAACGTTGTCGCCGACGCCCTGAGCAGGAAGACGCCTCGAGAGCAGGCGATTGCGAGATTGACGATACAGTCTTAGCTACAGAGAGACTTGATCTGGTTAGAGTTGGACATCCAGTTTCCTGATGGGAATGCCCAGTTGCGTACTCTAGAGGTACTTCCTGATCTATTGGATGAGATCCGACAGAAACAGGAGACCTGCCCGACTTTACAGAGGATCGGAGATAGGATGTCTCGAGATGAGGCACCCCAGTTTCTTCTTGGAGCAGATGGAGTTTTGAGGCGCCGCGGTCGCGTCTGTGTACCTGCTGATACAGAGCTGAGGCAGAGGATTTTACAGGAGGCTCACTGTACACCTTACTTTGTACATCCAGGTACGAGTAAGATGTATCAGGACTTGAGACGTATATATTGGTGGGGAGGGCTGAAGCCCGATGTGGCCAAATTTGTGGCACAGTGCGCGACTTGTCAGCAGGTCAAGATAGAGCATTTCAAACCTGGAGGTGAGCTCCATCCACTTCCTGTTCCACAGAGGAAGTGGGAGGACTTCACCATGGATTTTGTTTCTGGGCTGTGATCGAGCCGGAGTTTTGATGCCATCTGGGTCATAGTAGACAGACTGACGAAGACGGCACGTTTCATTCCTATCAGGGAGACGTGGCCGGTGAACAGATTAGCTGAGGAGTACACTAGGCAGATAATGAGACTCTATGGGGTACCGAGGACGATCGTCTCAGATAGAGATGGACGATTTACCTCGAGATTCTGGCAGCAGATTCAAACTGCCCTGGGGACAAGTTTGCACTTCACGACTGCGTTCCATCCTCAGACAGATGGTCAGTCAGAGAGGACCATTCAGACCTTGGAGGATATGTTGCGAGCTTGTGTGTTGGATTGGGGGCAAGTGTGGACAAATCATCTCCCACTTGTTGAGTTCTCCTACAACAACAGCTGGCATGCATCTATTGGGATGGCCCCATATGAGGCGCTATATGGACAGAGATGTCGTACCCCGTTATGTTGGGATGAGCAGAGCAATGTCAGTGGTTTAGCACCTGATCAGATTCAGGATGATATGGCTCGAGTAGCATTGATCAGAGAGCGTATGCTGACTGCGCAAAGCCGTCAGAAGTCTTATGTTGACAGGAGGCGTAGACCTCTAGAGTTCAGAGTTGGAGCCCATGTGTGGCTGAGAGTGTCCCCGACACGAGGTGTTAGGCGTTTTGGCATTAAGGGAAAGTTGAGTCCCTGATATGTCGGACCGTTCGAGATTCTGGATCGGGTTGGGAGCGCAGCCTACAGATTAGCCTTGCCTCCGAGATTAGAGGGTGTTCACCTTGTATTTCATGTGTCTCAGCTGAGGGAGTACGTACCAGATCCGAGACACATCGTGAGTTATGATGATTTGGTGGTTGAGCCGGACCACACGTTTGCTGAGCATCCTATTGCAGTCCTAGAGCGAGGTATGAGACACCTGCGTTCGAAGGACACGAGTAGGATCACCGAGTAGATCTAGAGGAACTATCCAGAGTTCTATGCCGAGATAGGTGCACCAGTAGGATCACCGAGTAGATCTTAGTACTAGCTTTGTGAGTCTTATCTACTTATATGCTTATATGCTTATATGCTTATATGCTATGACGTGTTTATTTCATACTAGCTTTGATGTGATTATGATCTTATTAGATCTTGTTGTGCTAGTATGATTCTTGCTTATAGCTGGAGATGGTTCTTTCCTCCATGCTATTATGATATGATAGGTTTAGCTGGAGATGGTTCTTTCCTCCATGCTATTTTGATGGACATAGTAGTGTTGGAGATGTTCTTCCTCCATGCCTTTCTGTTATGGATATGATACGGCTAGAGATGTGATTCCTCTATGCCTTGTGATATGTTTATGGTTTGGCTAGAGATGGTTTTCCTCTAGGCCCTGGATAGTATGGTTGTGTTCGTGGAGTTGATGTTTTCCTCCATGCTTGTGTTTGAGGCTATAGAGAGAGTGTACCTCGGCTTGTGAGTCCGAGTGGTTCGAGGTTTTTGCAAGTTTTGGGACGAAACTTGTTTTTAGGGGGGTGAGGTGTAAGAGCCTTAGTCTTTCGGACCGAGTTCCGTCCTTAGCCGAGATTGGCCTTGCCGCACCCGCGGGCATGATGGCCGCCCCTGCGAGTTCCCGCTCCCGCGGCCCAGTGAACCGCCTCTGCGGTTTCCTGCGGCTGCAACCGTTTTTGTTGACCCTTTGACCCGTGCTTTACTCTTTCACTCCCTTAACCCTTCCGTCCTTTGGTTGTTGAGCAATTTTTCACATTTCCTTACCCATCTTTCACGTCCCCCTTGCTTCTTCATCTCTTCCTTTGACCTTGCATGAGAATTCTTGGAGTTTGATAAGGTTTTGGTGTAGTGTTGTGTTGCTGAAGGTTGTGTGAATGTTTGTTGAGCTTCTGAGGCCAGCTAAGAACTTGTTCTGTTCTTCCTTGAGGTATCACAGCTCTGGAGGTGAGCTTCTTGCTCCTCCTTCCTTATTTTCTTTCTTGTTCTTCCTTCTTAGCTTAGGAGTAGATGAATTGAGCATAGTTTAACGTTTGAATGTGTATATATATGTATGTGTGTGACTATGGAAGAGAGTAGACGTGATTTGATCACGTGAAGAGCTAAAGAGAAGCCGCGAGATTGCATTCTGCACCGTCGCCGCCCCCGCACCTGGAAACGCCGCCCCTGCGGAGACCGTGCCATCGCGCCCGCGCCAGCGCCTGCGCCGTGCCTGCGTTAGCTTGCAGCCTTGTCACCGCCCCTGAGGCTTCTACCTACCGCGCCTGCGGGTGATCTCTTCCGCCCCCTGCGTCCTTAGTTCACGCAAGTGCATCTTGTCCCGGGACTACCTATTGTTAGGTAGTTCCTTTCCTTTCTAGTATGAGGAACTTAGTACCATGCTAGGATTCGGATGTTGACGAGTATGATACAGAAATGCCGGTTAGGGCTTTGAGGTTTACGAGTTGGATATGATCCCTTATGGATCCCTTGGGTCTAGATGTGACCCCTTTGTGTGATAGTAGATTGATATATCTATGTGTGCCTTGTATAGGCTGTGTTGTCCTCCAGTTTGGAGTGGACGTTTCTGAGAGTTGTTCGTAGCGAGTTACTTCTGAGATCGAGGTAAGTCCATAGGACTTACGTAGCTACTATCCCATTGTAGTGGCTGTGACAACTTACCTTTCATTCCGTAGTGGAGTCTGGGAAGTTCTCTGTAAGCTAGTTAGTTCTGGTATACGGGAAGGGCACCTACCACTCCATATGGTATACGGGAAAGTGCGCTGATACCACTCCAGCTAGCTATTGCACGCAAAGACGAGGGTTATATATACATTCCTCGTGTCACGTATATTCATATACATTTATTATACGATTGAGTGTTGGACTTATTAAAGATAATAAACCGGGTAAATGTGTGATATCATGATGATGTGTTAATATTATTGATGTGTGTTTGTGTTCTAGCATCTTCTTATATATGTGTATAGTTAGCTAACGGTTTTATACCGTGTTGTAGATCCTTTGCAGGTTAGGAGAGCTGCAGAGTGATCCAGAGGGGTGATCTGCTGAGGGTTCCGTACACTGGGCGTATTCGTGGGATATGGGTTATTTACGTTGTACGGATTCATGTTTTGACATTGTACTCAGCAGTACCTTGTATCACCTTTTTTATATGTATATATATATATATATATATATATATATATATATATATATTATTAGTTTTATGTTTTATTTTAATCTATTGGTGCCTTGTTGTAAGATTCAGTGAATTTGTTGTCAGGCTAGGGTCAAGATCCATTGTGAGATCCTAGCCCAGTAGCACTCCGAGTCCTACGGATTTGGGGTGTTACACTGGTGGCCCAGTGTGGCTTGTCCTACTGTGGCTGATGGTATCAACTGTGTTGCTCCTGGGGATAATAAAATCCATAGTGATGAAACTACTGAGGAGCTTAATTTAGTATCTGACTTTCTCACTATGATCCCTCTTGCTGTGAATGATGAGCAAAAATGAACCTGCTCCCCCTCTTTTTGGAGCTGTTGACTTATTGATCCAAATGACAATGATGTTCCTGATCTTGCTCATGAAGATATCATTGCTGAGTTCATGGTTAATGATGATCTTGTAGTGGAGGAAGAGGAGGATGACTTCTTCTCCGAACACTCATTTCAGTCATTTAACACTGTGAACTTGCTCCTCAATGAGATGGAGGTCAGGAACAAAGAAATAACCAATACTGACTCTAGAAAGAGGAAATCAATGGACATGGATGAAGATACTGCCTCCTCAGCTCTGAAGGGATCTAAGAAACCAAAGTTTTAATGATGATCATGAATTATATATGCCTTGTGTGTTTGTGGTGGTATGTTTCTTTCCTTTCCTTACCGTTTAAAAGTTTGATTGGAACCATTTATGAGAACCTCAGATATACAGATAATTTTATGCTCCTTTTCTCTTTACAGGAATTTTGGTTAGTGATCTCCTCCCTTGTGTTCTTCAGTCCTACAGATGGATCCAAAGTCCTTAAGTTTCTCTGTACTCTTGGCGTCTGCATGGAGTACAACCAGCTTAAGGAATTTTGGTGTAGATCGGCTTATATGACAGCAATTATGCCCAGTTTTATTTTGAATGAAGTGAAGTCCTTTGAGGACCTGTATTTTCTTTCCATGAATCCGGTCTGTACTAGTATTTCGGTATTGTGTAGGTGTTGTAATGCTTGTAAATGGCATCCTTGGAAGTGTAATAAGTTGTATTGTACAGTGTGGTGTTGTGTTTGGCATTTCAAGACCTGCGTGTATCAATCAACTTATTTTATGATGATGTTCCTTTTAACTGGTTTCTTTGCTCGTGCCATTTTAATGCTTGGGTAAGGAAGGTTTTTTCAAAGCCTTCTGTATGTGCCTTCTCGACTGTTTTGCTACATAGTCCTCCTATGTTTCGTCATTATAGTCTTTGTAACCTTGAATTGGTTTTATTATAAGTATTGTTGTCCATTGTTTCGGGCCTCTGCGAAAACCCTTGAGTGGTGGATGAAGGCTGGTTCGTTGGGCCGTCCCGGTGTTTTCGGGATTTTAGTTCGATTGATAATGAATTACAATATGAACCCTTAACATATGAACAATATGGTACCAGTAGACTTTGTGCTTGGCACTTCATCTCGGATGGGTGTGGTCGTCTAAGGCCCTGGGATTGAATCCTGAGTATTTTTGCCCTATGGGTACCTTTGATAATACAGTGATACCTCGGCCAATTTTCCGTTCTGTTCGGAATGGAAGTGAACGGAAATGCTTAAAAACAATTATTAACTGAAGATAGCCTATTGGAATTGTCGAGGTTTTATGAAGAAAATTTTTTGGGCGGACCTCAAAATTACTACTAAAAATGAACATATTGATTTGATCATGCTTGCGGAAATTAAATCCAAAAACGAACCTAATGAAAATTCTTGGCGTAGTGCAGGTTTCGACTCTTGCGTCTTTATCCCTTCTGTAGGACGAACGGGTGGTCTATCCTTTTCTAGAAAAACTATAAGCTAATTAATAAAAGAATTAATATTACTCTCACGGATGATCGTTTGTTACTGTTCGAACACCATAACCTAGACATCAAATTCTCGTGCAATATCATTTTCATTTATGCCCCTCCTCAGGAGAACTCTAAAGATGCGTTCTGGACCAAATTGACAAATTTGGTGAATAGCCTTAATCTTCCTGCGATTATCATGGGAGATTTCAACGAAATCAGGTTGTCCTGGCCGATAAGTTAGAGGGGTGTCCTACCCTAACAATAACAGATTTCATAGGATTAATAACCTTATTCAAAATTGGTAACCTGGTAAACATCGTTTCTAGAGGAAACGAGTTCACATGGAGACGGAAAAAAGAAGGAGAGAATAATACCTTTGAAAAACTAGACAGAGTCCTAGCGCACTTTGAAGTCTTAAATCAATATAATCAAATGCATGTTTGGAATCATGCATTTACCTCTTCAGATCATAGTATGATGCTCCTTTCATATCAATAGCACTAAACAAGAATTCAAAAATAAACCTTTCAGATACGAACTAATGTGGAATGATAGACCAGATTGTGAAAACATAATAAAACAAGCCTGGCGTATTCATGGTTCCGGGTACGAACATGTTTAAATTAGCTAAGAAATTACACCTTGGTAAAGATCAAAACTAAACAATGGAGTAAGGAAAATTTTGGAAAACATTAATAAGCAAGTTAAAAAAGTGGATAATGATATTGAGAAACTCCAAAATCAAAATTATATGAAAATTTTGGCCAAAAATAATAACGGACAAACTTGTGGGATTACATATGAAAAGAGAATGTTTGATTGACTACCAACAAAAATATTGGAGGCAAAGAGCGAAAGCCAACGCCTTTGATAAAGGTGATAAAAATACAAAATACTTTCATAGAAAAGCGACTGGAAGAAGGAACAAAAAAGTGATTAACAAGATCAAAAGTAACGATGGGCAATGGATTGAAACGGAGGAGGCAATCTCTCAAGAATTCTATAACGATTATAAGGAACGGTATTCTGCTTCAGCATGTGACAGTTTCCTTTGCGATCACTACCTCCATGTCATTTCTAAGAAGTAAATGATGAGGATAACGTTGAACTAACCAAACCATTCTCAACAGTGACATTAAAAACGCAATTTTTGATATTGGCAGTGAAAAGTCCCCGGGGCCGGGATGGTATACCGGCGGGGTTCTTTCAGAAACATTGGGATTTAGTAGGCCCTGCTGTCTGGTAGAGCAGTTAAGAGTTTCTACCACTCTGGTAAGATACTTAAACAAATAAACCACACATTCGTAACTCTAATCCCAAAGAATGAAAGCCCAGTTTCGACAAAAGATTTCAGACCAATTAGCTCATGCTCAACAACATATAAGATAATAGGCGAAAATTTTTAGCGACCAGAATCAAGAAAGTCCTACAAAGTTAATACCACCCTCTACAAAGTGCATTTGTGGCAACATAGAGCTGATTGCCCATGAAATATTTTCACAGCTTTAGGAATAAAAAGGAAAAGAAGGCTACATGACAATTAAACTTGATATGGAAAAGACCTATGATCGAATGGAATGGCCCTTATTATGGCGGTCCTGGAAAAATTTGGCTTTAACCAGAGATTCTGTAACTGGATCTCGGAATGTATTTCGACTGTTTCCTATTCTATCCTAATCAATGATAAACCGACCAATCTGATTATGCCTAGAAGAGGTCTTCGCAAAGGGGATCCTATTCCCCCTAATCTTTAATTTAGATGTTGAGGTCCTAATACGAAACATCCAGAGAGAAAGTGACCAAAACAAAAAGACCATTGGTTTCCCCATATCAAGAAACGGATCCTATATCCATTTTTAGGCCTTTGCGGACGATATCATTAATCTTTACAAAAGCCTCTTCGAGGCTAGCTCCAGGATTTTGGAAATTCTCAATGGATACTGTAAGATTTCAGGCCAAAAAATTAACCTCCACAAGTCGGCTAATGTGGAGAACTCAATGAAATGCCAAATACAACTAAGTTTACGTATTCCGTGCTCTGGATGCCTAGAAAAATATCCGGGGTGCCCGATTATTAACGGAAAAGTGAATAAAAGTGTATTCGAGGATGTGGTTCTGAAATCTAAACTCCAACTTTCTAAGTGGAAGGCATCGGACTTTGTCTCAAGAAGGAAGGACAACCCTTATAAAAGCTAATTTAAATGCTCAACCTAGTTTCATAATGCAATGTTTTATGCTTCTAGCTAATATCCATAAAGAACTAGACCAAATTAACAAAAAATTTCTTCTGAAATAAAGGGTCTAACTACCACCACCCCTCATTAGCTGGGATAGGATCTGTAGACCAAGGAAATTTGGAGGTGTTGGGCATTAGAAAATATGAGGATTTGAATAAGGCCCTTCAGATGAAACTACTCTGGAAAATCCTGAATGAACCGAATAATATCTGTGTTTAAAATTATTGAGGAAAAATATTTGAAGGGTTCTCTCCTTTGGAATTATAAGGCCAAAAAAGAACACGTCCTGGCAATGGAGGAAGCTTATGAGGTTAAGACCGGATTTCATCCGGGGCTTCAGATGGAACGTAGGTGATGGAAATACGATTAAATTTTGGGAAGGACTGTTGGGTTGACAGCACTCCTCTTAGTAGTTTATGTACTAATCCCAAATTTTATTCCTAGTGATGAAGTCGTCAAAGACTTTATCGTGGAAAATAAATGGAACGAGAACAGAATTGAGAATGAGCTTAGTGGCATTTTACCACCCGAGACCAATCAAATCAATCAAAGCAATACCAAACTCCCAAAATCATTTATACAAGATCGTCTTTACTGGGCTCCGTCTCCTTGTGGAAACTATACGACGAAGTCGGCTTTTAACTTTATATATGAGAGAAGCAATCTCCCCCGGCCAACGAAAACGACTGGATTTGGGATTTGGATATCCTCCCCAAAGTTAAGAATTTTCTCTGGAAGTTGTCCATTAACGGTCTCCCAACAAAGGAAAATCTAGAAAGACAAAGGGTTCCTGTCCCTATGGCATGTTGTTTTTGTAAATACCATGTTGAATCAGCTAACCATTTATTTTTTGAATGTCAGTTCCTCAAGGACTCTGTGTCTGCATAAAAATTAAAGATGCCATCCTTGCCGGTAATGGTATGAGTCTGAAAATCTTAGATAGAATTAATTGCTTAGAGGTGGTATCCCGGAGGCTGACTTCATCTTCCTAATTATGATGTGGAGGAAATATTTGGACTAGTAGAAACCAAAAAAAATTCAGTAACAAAGAACCTCAGAATATTGAACAAATTGTCCGTGTCAGTTAAGTGACTGGCATCTGTTGAAAAAGAAAATCGAAAACAGATAAAAATAAGTCAATTAAGAAGAGAAGAAAAATGAAAAATATTTGTTGGACTAAACCCGAGAAGGGGTTCATTAAACTTAATTTTGATGGAGCCAAAAAAGGCTCCGGGGAGTCTTCTTTTGGCTTTATTCTCCGTAATCATGAAGCTCGATCAATTTCCCTTGGCTTTGGACCGTGCGGAAACATTTCGGTCCTGCATGATGAAGCATGTGCGCTAAGGGAAGGTCTGATCAAGGCTTATGATTTAGGAATTAAAAACATTGAAATCGAGGGTGACAAGCTCTCGATCATTAACTCGGTTAGGCAAATTTAGAAACCCCCTTGGGATCTCGACCTTTTGCTGGCTGATCTTTCTAATATTTTAGTTGGTTTTTGTCAAGTCAAAATCAGACATACCTTCAGAGAGGTCAATGTGGTGGTGGATTTTCTTGCTGACTTGGGGGCCCAGGGCCATTCGGTGTCTAGCTCGTCTTCGAGGAAGGTTGAAAAGCTCATCCAGTTGGATGCTCTAGGGCGGAGAGTTTCGCGGAGATGATCATCCCTAATTGCTTATCTTGTATTATCAAAACAAAAACAAAAAAAATCCAAACCCGAAGCAAATATGACCTGTAATAGTTCCGAACCAAAATTACCAGACCAAAAACAAAGTCGATTAAGCTGTAACTCATATATTTTCCAATGAATTGGTCTTTTCTATTAAACTAAATGTTGTTAGAAAACTTGAACATCATAATTATACGACAAGTCGATCATATACTAAATAAACATAGCATACAATATTATTATATCCAAATATATAATGCACAATTTATTTCTTATTTGTATAAATAATAACCAGAAGAAGAAAAACTATATGTAGTTGAAATTTAGATTACTATTAATAGCTTTATAAACTTATATTTGACTCATGATCTCTGATCATAAACATATATTATATTCAACATATTATAGAATTATCACAAGGGACATATGTGTGAAAACTTACGTAATTTATGGGTAAAGTATCACTTCATTATTTTGAGTTTATGTTTTAACCATTTTTTTTTGCGTAATATGAAATAAAATTATGAGATATGAGATCATAATAGTATATTAATTTACAATGAAAAGATTTCCGTAAACTATACATGTTGACTTGCATTAATACTACGAAGCTTGAACAAACCCGGTCTACGTTAGATAAAATCTAAAAGCATCCGACCTACTTAACAAAATCCCGACATGTGTGAACAAAGAATGTATTAACTCGAATAGTTCTGACAAGCATGGACCCGATCCGTATGAATCCAAAACCTAAATGAATTCGAATGAACCCTACCAGAAACAACCATGAACTTGATTTGTCTCGATCCTAACATACCCTAAATATGAGTTGACCCAAACTATTGCCCGACTATTCCGGACCCGAGACGGTCCGATACGAACCCAACCAAAATGACCCGATTGACATCCTGTTTGTTTCAAATGGAAAGAATGTATGGTGGAACTAGTTCGAGAATAATCCATATGGAACTTGTTTCCCAGTGCAATAAGTCTATTATATCATGTTTTCATGCGTAGTTTTTATATGCATTTAGTCATAATATAGAGTTAGATTTGCATGATCTATGCCTCCATACATTCATCATGGACTTTTATTGTCAATGGATGTATACTTTTACATAGAAGGGATGGACACAAATCCCACCAATACCGATCTCATCGTACCGTCTTGATTTCGACTGGATTTCATTTATAATTACAAATTACGAACCTGTCCCGCCAAAAATTATATGAGACGGGATATGGGTCTTAACTTCTTTATCCATCTAGGTTCATCCCGTATATAATAAAGTTTTTAATTTAAAATAATAAATATAAATAAAATCCCTAAGCATTAGTGATATACTTATCCAATTATTATATATGAATGCTTATTTGATAAAAAAAAATCTTGTTGGTCAAATCGTCAAAAATTGACAAATGACCCAAATTCATTTAGATGTATTTGATTAAGGGTATTTGAAAATTTTAATGTAAAATGTAGTATGTTTTATATATTTGGAAACTTAAATGTTTTTAAGTTTTAAGTACGTTATAAACAAATATTTTGTGGATAAATGTAAAATTGAAACACATGAAATAAATTAATGGCAAACGGGATTGGGATCGTCCCGTCTTGTCCCGGTCACAACCTCATAGGTTCCGGTAGAATTCAATCTAAAATATCTAAGGCATGTCCGATCCCGTCCCATGTAAAATAGGTAGGACGGGACTAAGATGACCTCAATCCCGTCTCATGCCCGCCCCACACTACTTTTGCATGACCTTTTGTAAGTGAAAATGAAAAAGTCCTAAAATGTTAAAAAATGATCCAAAAGAGGCCTTTGGTAGATGACATATCAAGGAGAGGTGGAGGAACAAACATTCATAGAAGCCATGGACATACATTAAAGGGGAAGGAAATATCAAGAAAAGCAAATGAACGAGATATATCCAAGCACATAACGGTATAATGACCGGCCAAGATAAAGCATGAAACATTCAGAGTTGGAATAGGCAAGGTAACTGTGGAGAATTATGGTTCTCACATCGATAAGATTGAGATAATAAGTCTAGTATATACGGCTGATGGACTCCTCCTCCTATTGTCAATTGGTTTTAAGATGAAACTTTGTTGGACTTGTGTGCTAGACTTGGGTTCAACGCGCATATGCGCTTAGACGTGCGATGGTCCCCACGTCATATCTGACCCAACGAAATCTATCATGGTATCATAGCAGGTTCTGGTTATTGGGCTTGTCGGCCTTAAGACTCAAATTGCAGACATGGACAATGATAGTCCGTCCAGTTGGACTAGCCGGCCTTAAGACATTTCGTCAAGTGTCAACCGAGCCAAACGGTTGCACTTGAGGGAGCGTGTGGAGGATTATGGTTCCCACATCGACAATATTGAAATAACAAGTCTAGTATATAAGGGTAGTGAACTACTCCTTATATTGTTAATTGGTTTTAGAATGGAACCTCATGTCAGTGACCAATGATAATCGAGACAAGGTAAAATAAGAGTAATGACTATATGTCTATATGTCGGATCAATTAATTTCTTCTTTTTTACTTTACCCTTCTAATTTCAAAATAGCTTTCATCAGTATACTAAACCAAGTGCGAAAGAGTGTAGAGATTCATATGGTATGGGCAGATGCATGTCTGGATGAGTATGAAGCTGCTCCCGGTTTTTAGGCAAAGCTTTGATCATGCTCTGACGCCTTCATCACCACCGAGCCGAACGTGTCTCTCGTTTTTGCCTAATTTACACAAACACCCCTTATCATAATATATATCACAGAAAACAACTACAGCTTTTTTTTAATCCTTAAAACACCATGTACCATGATGTATTTTCATAAAACTTACCCTTTGGTTCTTTTTCTTTTCCTCAAACCCACATTTACTATATTTTATCAACAAAAACAAATAAATATGTCCATTTTCATTCGTAATTTATTGGACTTGCGAGGGTGATTTATTAAGCATAAAGTGGAGTATATATTTAAGGTTTAACAGATAAATTAAATTAGCATTGTAGTTACAAAATATACTTGGTATAGCCTAGTGAATTAACTGAACAAAACTATTAATTTGAAAAATAAAGATGTCAAAATTTATTGTTGAATCATTTTTATTTTTAATAGACTAATAAAATATTAGTTATGCAAGATATTAAACCAGCATTGTATTTGTGAAAGCCAAAATACTATATTTTTAATAATCTCGGAGAATTAAATATTTCAATTTTGTTTGACAAAATATATTATTGAATTTGTTATATCTTTAGTAGACTATACCTATGCGATCATGACGCTTTGTAATTTGCGTATTAAGGTTAGAATATTTATTATCACTAAATTGTTATTTAGTTAAATTTTAATTTTGTTTAACAAATTTACATTCAATTGATTTTATTATTTTTCTATAACTTTTAATCAATTCAATCTAACAAATCAATTTTACGTAAATTTATCATAAATTTGATAGTTTTTTTTTAATCTTAAAATAACAAATTTAATTTTTCGTCTTTCTAATTTTACTTTTATAAATATTTATCCTAAATTTTCAGTGTGATAATAATTATCTTTGTCCTTATTAAATAAAATAAAATTTACTATATAAAATCATAATTTAAAAAATAGTCGTACAAGACGTAACATTTAAACTAGTTGAATTATATAAAAAAAGTCAAGAGGATAAACTAGGAAAATTGAGTATATTAGATAAATGATGTTATTAAAAAGGGGAAATAGCGGGAACAAAAAAATCGTGGTGTAATTGGATCCGGGATTTCCAGTCGGATAATTTTGCACGCTTGGAGGCACACATGGTAACGTGCCCTTTTTTTAATTATATTTTATGGATCACCAGGAATTATACGTCCCAACTTTTAGCTGTACCTGCCCTTATATATATTCACCCGTGGTAAAAGAGTCGCCAACTTTTTCACAACAGTACTAGATCACGGGAGGTCGGGGTGGGTCCCACGGCCGAAAGATCTAACCATTCCCCATATCCTCTACGGCCATAGGGTCAAACAAGAATCCGGACAATTTTTTAAACTGGAGCTCTGGTGGGGCCATCAGACGAGGACACGTCACAGTAAAGCAAAACATAAGGGTCCCGCATTGGGACGACGTGACTGACGTCATGACGACAAAGCCCAATTCAGCCACTCAAATGGGCCTAATATAGTAAATGACCCAAAGCCCATTAGTTTTCAGCCCAGCATAAAAAGGCCCAACAAAAAGAAGAAGGGTCGAACAGCGGTTCCAATTTTATAAGACTTGTCTTGATTAGAGTCCTTTTCACCCTTTTCTTTGTTTGTGATTGGAATTTGTGAAAATGGTTTCATATCGACGAAAAGTTTGATGAGGATAAGCCATTAGGATCTCTCAAACAATAATTCTTTTACTATTGCATTATTCCCTCGTTGTTTGTTTTCTTTCAATCATTTGGGACATGTAAGCTTTATGTACATATATTGACACTTACTTACTCTATTATAGTGTTCAAGGCTAGGGGTAAGTTTATTTAACAAAGAGAGAAGGCAATATTATATTGCATGGTGTACGTTAGCCACAGTCCCCTTTTGAGTAGAAATATAAAAGGCCACCGATGAATGATGATAATATCTCTTTGCAAGTAATGCCAAAAACTTTGATCAAACTCATAAATGAGTTGAAAAAAACACAAATTTGGAAGTGAGTGTGGTCAAAGAGTGACAGAAAGCTCCTCAATCTCAACTTCTGCCTCTGCAGAAGAGTGTCATAGCACACTTCTCACAGAAACGTGAACCTCTTTTGGCTCTAAGTTACAAAAGTGGAACCCCTTTCATTATTATAAGTTATAATTATAATTGCACCGATAAGGATGTGTCTTCGTTATTCAACCCTCACGGCTTACTGACTTTCATTATTATTATAATTATTATGTTATTGATTGAGATCGAGTTTGCGCATGAGTTGAATACAGCTTCATCGATCGTTAAATAAGTTGATAATAATATAATTATGTTATTCATGTTATATACTATATATCAAATAGGTATCATCTTTGTGCTGTTGATACATGATATTTTGCTCATAATATAATAATATTATCTAATGTATAAACTTTTTTTTTTCATTTTTTCATATTTTAAGAAATCTTTTGCAGTGAAAGCAGTGAAACACATAATAATGATAAAGCTGTGTTGCAGATCATCTTTAGAACGCAAAGCCCTAGAAAAGAACTGATCATTGAAAAGGTAGAAACTTGTCTAACTTTGACAATTTCAAGAACTCATGCAATTCTTGAAATCAACGATAAACTTTCAACTGAAGCACATAAAATACAACACCTTCATTTGAGGAATATATTACATATTCAAATTTCTACATATACTTTCCTCCATAACCTGCATTTTGGAACAGTGCTTGCTTTATATCTTCAGAGCTCACTAATGTTCCTCCATCTGATTCCTGATACCCGCAATCCGCAATTGAAACGATCAGAATCATAAATCCATTGTATAATTCAAAAGATTTGAACATTAATGGTTAATTAATTACCTCGGAGCAGGAAGCTTGCAGTGA
>NCTC01003731.1:0-24112 GCA_002319775.1 Fagopyrum tataricum | reverse complement strand
TATATTAAGAAGAACTTACAACTAAATAGTAATGTAGCTTCAATCTGCCCAATGTAGCAAAGGAGAAAAGAGGCTGTGCAAACAGCCACCATAAAGAATGGAGTAAAGAGGTTGTGCAAACAGCCACAATTAAGACCATAAAGTCGACGAAAACAACCGAGTAAAGTTCTCTGACACAAACCCGCACCCGCGGCCAAGGGCGCCGCAGGGGCGGTTTAGGCAAATGATCTTTGAACGTCTGACTCTTCAACTTCGGACGTTTCTGGTGAAGATCCGCAAGCGGCCCAGAGTCACCGCAGGGTAGTGACATTGGATCTTCGGCTTCACAAGGCCGCTGGCACGAGCGCTGGGGCGCTGTCTTCGCTTCTTCAGGATGGGTCACCGCAGGGGCGGTGACATGTCTCTTCTTGGCCGCGGGCGAAGGCGCTGGCAGCGGCACTCGGCGTGGGTCTTCAGGGTTGTCACCGCAGGGGGCTGCTAGAGGCGGCCGCGGGGGCGGTGACAAGCTTCCTTAGGCGCAGGTGAAACCGCTGGCTGCGGCACTCGGTAAGGGTGCCACCGCAGGGGAGGTGACACTTCCCGCTGGGGCGGTGTGGCACCGGAAACTTGTCTTCAACGATTTACTTCAACTCCTAAGTGTTGCTAATACATGTAACACCCCAAATCCGCGGGACTCGGGATGCTACGGGCGAGACCTCACAATGGGTCCCGACCCTTAGCCTGACAACAATTTCACCGGACCTTCCAACAAGGCACAAATAAAGGCAAAACCCGAAAACGTTTATAATGTATGCGAGACATTGAAAGGTAAGAATACAACGTGGAAACTCAGCGGAGTCCTCAAAAAAACATAACCTGATACGAAGTCTAAACGTACGACAACATCCATGAACAACAATATGAAAAATAACCCAAAAACGCCCCCGTCCTATAATGTACGGAGACCCCGGCACTCCTCCGCCTCACTCGGCGGCATCCCTAACTTGCAACTCATCTACACAAACGGTTTAAAACCGTTAGCTAATATTCTAAGCATTAGAAAAGCGGTGAAGGCACAAACACGTACATAGCACATAACATAAAACACACAAGTTCGGTTTATTATCTTTATATTATTAAGTCGTATCCCGTTCTAATTCAACTTCGGTTTGTGACACGAGACCACCGTGGTCTCGCCTCGGTCCCTACTTACCGTCAAAGAATGGTACGGATGCACCCGACCATCTGACCCGCCGGGCTAGTCGCCGAAAACCTCCTAGACTCACTCGGTCGTAGGCAGTGATGTCACCACCCGTTATCATACACTTGGGCCAAATATACATATAAGGTCGGTGGTCCTAATTACCGGTTTAATTGTTATAACATAACATAAACACACACCACCAAACACACATCAATGCTAATACATAAAATATGAGCTAAGTAAGTCCGGAGACTTACCTCGTCACCAAAACCAAGTCACCACACTCTTGTTTCCCTTAAGGAGGAAGCCCACAACCTGCTCACAAGAGATATGCATATCAATACATACTCACTCTCAAGAAGTCTTAGACTTCATTCTTAGTCATCTATGCAAGATCACCTAACCCTCAAACTAGGAATGCATCCTAGGTCCCAAAGTACTCACCACACATGAAATAGCCCACAACAGTTCATAATTTCCACAACAATTCATCCTCAACCAAGGAGGCACAAGCTAGCCTAGAAGATCCATCATGCTCACATGCCCATATCCAACAATTCCATGGAGCCTTAAGGGCTCCTAGGTTCACAACCACTAAGTGGCATTCTCAAACTACTCTAGGCTATCCTAAGCATGATACTACATGATTCAACACAAATCTAAGGAAGGAACGAAGAGTGAAGGAGAGGAGAAGCCTAATGTAGCAGAAACCCAGCCGCGGAGTCAAGCTGGCGCCCCCTACGGCCGTGCCGAGCTGCACCCGCGGCCGTGCCGGACCGCACCTGCGGACGTGCTGAGCCGCCCCTGCGGCTGGCCGCTGCCTTGGAGTCATGGTCTGGTGCGCCCCTGCGGCTGGGCCAAGCCGCACCCGGCCGTGCCGGGCCGCACCCGCGGCGGTGTTGTGCTGCCTTGGCCGCGCCGCCTTGGAGTCGTGGTCTGGCGCCGCCCCCCTGCGCCGTGCCGAGCCGCACCCGCGGCCGGGCCGGGCGGTGTTGTGCCACGCGGCTGGGCCGCTCCGCGGCTGTGCTGAGCCGCCCCTGCGTGTTTGTGTGCAGAGCGTCGTCTTCGATCGTGGATCCTTGGCTCCAAAGTCCTTCTCCTCTTGCTGGATCTTCTCCAAACACCCACCACTGGTCTTAGGCACCTCTCCTCGACCTAATCGAGCTAAGAATACAAGCATGCAAAGGACTTGAGTGAAAACCTCTCAAAGCTTCATCCATTGCCATTGATGAAGGAGGGAAGAAGAAAGTGGGAAAACAACAAGAAGAGAGGGGAGGGAGAGGAAGGAGCTTACCACAACAGATCTGGAACCTCTCCAAGCTGTCCACAGTCCAAGAGTTGCAAGAGATTCAACACAATGGAGAAAGAGCAAAGAGAAGAGAAAGAGAAGGAGAGTGGAAGAAGAATGACGTGAAAGGAGGGAGTGGTGAGAGAGGGATGGAAGACAAGGCTGAAAAGGGGTGTAAGGATCAAGGGGTCAGTTGACCTCTTGTCCCTCACCACGGACCGAGGAGTCAGAAATGACCCCTTGGCATTTTTAACCCGCGAACGAAAGGGTCGGAACGCGAAAAAAGAGGAAAAACGACGAGTCGGCTCGGGATTTTTCTTAGGAATAAAATCCCGGCTCTCGGCATCTCGGGATTACGGGATAACTACAAGGTGCTCCAAGTCCGGAATTAAATTAATAAAATTCCGGGCTTTACAACTAACCTCCCTAAAAACAAGTTTCGTCCCGAAACTTGTTAAACCCAACACTCTCCAACCAACCCGTCTCGTAACCCCATGGAACTCATAAAACGTACACTATCGGCTCTAATCCAAGTCTACTGATCGCATCACATCAAAGACCTCGCAAGGTACTCATAACTCAAACAAAAAATCACATAAACACAAAGAACAAGCAAGGAAGATCTCGGGGCTACCTCGACGGTCCCTATCGATGTCGCCAAAACTGCGTAAAACTCAGGATAGTTCCTCCGGATACTATCCTCCCGTCTCCCAATGCAGCCTTCATCGGCTTCTCCGCCTCGACCACTGTACCCTCAACATCGGTATCTCCATCAATCGAAAGCGCCTCGTACTCCGTTCTAAAGACCGCTATCGGGGTGCTCTACAAAAGGAGGGTCTGGCTCGACCACTAATTGCTCGTGACTGATGATGTGTCTCGGGTCGTGTATGTACTCTCTCAGCTGAGAGACATGAAATACGAGATGTATACCCTCTCACCGGAGGTGGCAATGCTAACCGGTATGCCACCTCACCGGACTCTCTCCAAGATCTCGAATGGACCGACATATCGGGGCTTAACTTCCCCTTAATGCCGAATCACCTGACGGTCCTGCGTCGGTGATACCCTGAACCACACCTAAGCTCCTACCCTGAACTTGAGAGGTCTACACCTCCTATCCCACATACGACCTCTGACGGCTCTGGCGCGGTCAATATCCTCTCTCGGATCAAAGCAACTCTAGCCACGTCGTCCTGTACCTGATCTGGAGCTACAACGCTAGAACTCCCCCCGCTCGTCCCAACATAAGGGAGTACGGCATCTCCGTCCATACAATGCCTCATACGGTGCCATCCCGATTGACGCGTGCCAGCACCTCGAGGTAAAATTGCCCGTCCCTATCCAAGATGATGGTCCTCAGTATTCCATGTAATCTCACAATCTAAAAGTTGTGGGTATGTCCTCCCACTTCCACTGTGGCACGGGCAAAGGGTGAAGCTTTTCTCCGTCTTTGGTGCTCGATCTTGACCTGCTGGCAGTTCGCACATCGGGCCACATATCTAGGTACATCGGGCTTGAGCCCGCCCCACCAATAAAATCTCCTAAGATCCTAGTACATCTTACTCGTGCTTGGGGTGCACCGGAGTAAGGTGTGGAATGTGCTTCATGCAAAATCCGCTCTCTCAACTCCTGGTCTGACGGTACACAAATACGTCTCTGGCGTCTCAATCGCCCGTCTGCTCCTGCGATAACTGCGTTGCCTCTCTTCGGGACATCCTGTCCCGGATCCTCATCAAAATGGGACATCCCCTCTTGCTTCTGCTGGATCTCTCCGGACTGGTCAGGTAATACCTCTAACTCGGACAACGACAGTCCGTATCCGGGAACCGGATATACAACTCCAACTCTATCAAATCCCTCTGCAACTGTGGCTGAACCGTAAGCCGAGCTATAGCCTCCTCTCGAGGTGTCCTCCCTACTCAAAGCATCGGCGACTACGTTCGTCTTCCCCGGATCGTACAAAATCTCTAAGTCAAAATCCTTAATCAGTTCCAACCATCTCCTCTGGCGGTTATTCGACTCCCGCTGAGTGAATATATACTTCAGACTCTTATGGTCTGTGAAGATCTAGCATGTAGCCCCGTATAAGTAGTGTTGCCAGATCTTCAATGCATGAATCACTGCCGCTAGCTCCAGATCGTGGGTAGGGTAATTCTTCTCGTACTGCTTCAGCTGCCGAGAAGCGTACGCAATAACCCTACCTCTCTGCATCAAAACGCACCCCAAGCCTAGCTTGGAGGTGTCACTATAAACCACAAAATCCTCTATGCCCTCAAGCTGGGCTAACACAGGAGCGGAGGTCAACCTCCTCTTCAGCTCCTCGAAGCTGCGCTGGCAAGGCTCGGACCAGACGAACCTGGTAGACTTCCTCAGCAAGGAAGTGAGAGGTCGTGCAATCACGGAGAAACCCTCAACAAAACGGCGGTAGTATCCCGCTAAGCCCAATAAACTACGCACCTCCTTGACCGTCCTAGGAGGCCGTCATGAAGAAACAGACTCTATCTTCGCCGGGTCGACCATGACACCCTCGACGGAAACTATATAGCCCAAAAATGCCACCTCGGACATCCAAAAACTCGCACTTAGAGAGCTTAGCGTAAAACTCTCTATCCTGGAGGACTTGAAGTACCGTCCTCAGGTGTCCTTCATGCTCCTCTCTACTCTGGGAGTAGACTAAGATGTCGTCTATAAACACTACCACGAACTGGTCCAAGAAGTCGATGAAGATGCCGTTCATCAACTTCATGAAGACGGCGGGTGCATTCGTGAGCCCAAATGGCATCACGACAACTCATAATCGCCGTGTCTCGTCCTAAATGCCGTCTTCGACACGTCCTCCTATCTCGATGATACACTTGAAACGCCGGGTGAACACCCTTTACTCTCGACGGCCAAGCCAGTCGGTAAAACACTTTCCCAACTTGCGCTAAGATCTCAAAAAGGTCCTATGTATCGGGAACTCAACTTCTTTCTCGGGTCTTCCTCAGTACAACATTTCCATTATGTTTCTTCTTTGGCTTGTCTCTAACAAAGAAGATCGAAACTTCCAATTACAGCGTTGGCTTTGGTTCTTGTCAAACCAAACTTCGATGTTACTATTCCTCAATTCTTGTTGCTAGTTCTAAGCAATGAAGGAAGTACTTTGCTCCACACTGCTTCTACTAACGAGACATGTAGGCTATAACTTTTACATCGTCTCTCGATACTCCAGTCAAGACCATGTCTTAAAGAATCGCTTGTACGCTTCAAACCGATCGTACCTCGAGGCAATTCCAAAACAGTTGCACCAATGAATATCCTCTTAACTCTCCGACGACTCCATTGTCCATTTTTCTCCCACTGAATACTTCATCGTCATCCGGAGTAGGTAATCCATAGATGGTGTTACTTGAAAATCTTCCCACAATCCGGTAATGATCAGCCCATCCAAGAAACTTGCAACTTCTTTCACATCCTTCGGGATTGTCATCCCGAGATAACTGGTCATACAACTTCTCTTTTCTTCGAGAGTAGACCAGAGTGTCCTATTCGGGCATTAGTAAGCACATATGGAATCACTACAACTAGTAGTGACCATGGTTTTGTCCGGTATGCGAGCGAATCTCGACTTCTCAAATTGGTGACAATCAACCTTACTCGATTTTAAAAGAGACCACCGACCCTTGCAACCGGTCGAGTAGATCATCTACACGTGGTAAGAGGATATTTGTTCTTCATTGTAATTTGTTCGGCTCATTCTAGTCGATGTACAAATGGAGATAACCATCTCTCTTCCCGCATACTGGTGTTCCCCATAACAACTTCAAAAACAAGAGTTTAAGATATAATCTAAGCTCTTGTTACCGTTCCTTTAGGATTCCACAGCCTGGTTACTCTCACCCACACTCATCCCATAGATCACCCGCACATGCACGTTCTCGGTTGTCACACAATTAGTTGGTAAATGACCTTCTCCTACGTCAATGACTTACCATTCTCCTATGCTTCCATGTTACCATTCTCATGAAGGCTACCTTCTCGGGGTACCTTAAACTCCGTTAGCTCATTCTTCATTCCACGCTTCCTTTTTCCTTCAGCGAGATTAAATATACCCTTCTCAGCGTTGTTGAGTCACATGACTCGCCTTCATAGGCTTAACCGCGCTTTCATGATGTCTTGTAAGCGCGTCTTCTCAGAATCTCTAACGTTAGTTAGCATCACGTGTTGCTCTCCTCTTCTTGGGATCATCAATTATACCTACTCCATCCTTTTTTGGCGTTCTTCGGCCTAATAGTCATAGCAGAAACCGGTCAACTCCGCGTAAATCCCCACCTTTCTTGATGTGCAGAGCTCGTTCCTTCGTTTCCGTTCATGATACGAGCGTTTCTCTTCTTTCCTAGATCTTCCTGACTCATTTCAGTTGGAGGACTTCGCATTCCGTGTTGAGTATCCTGCAAGATGGGAACAACAAGCTCTTGGCTTGGGTTTAGTAGAAAGGGCCCAATGGCCAATTTATCTCTTCGTTTGTTTTGTTGTGGTCATCTTGCAAATCCACTTTCAAAGCCATCTTCACATGCTTTTCCATATAATTAGCATTGTCATCATAGGAACAATTTTCTATGAGGCATATCATTAATGGAACACAAAGAAGGAGTACTAATGGGTTTTTCAAGAGATGTAAATAAACTGAATTCAATAACCTCATCATTAAACTCCATTGTAAGTTTTTCATCAACATAGTCAATTTTTGTTCTAGCCGTTATTAGAAAAGGCCTACCTAACAAGATGGTGTGCATGCTATTTTCCTTATCAATGACAAAGAAATCCGCAGGGAAGATTAGCTTATCAATTTTTATAAGAACATCTTCAATTATTCCGTTAGGATGGATATTAGATCCGTCAGCTAGTTGTACTATAGTCCGTGTTTCATGCAAAGGTCCTAAGCCTAGAGATTGATAGATGGAATAAGGTAGGACATTTATAGACGCACCCAAATCAAGCATATCTTTGTCAAAGCAAGTATCCCCTATGACACAAGGAACACTTACCATACCCGGATCGCTACGTTTTTCCGGCATTTGGGTTTGGAAAACAGCGGACACGTGCTCCTTCTCACTTCCCTTCTGTGTTTCCTTCATCTTCTGCATCCTCTAGATGGTACAAAGTTCCTTCAAGAATCGAGCATACTTAGGCACACTTTTCACGAGTTTAAGGAGAGGAATGTTTACCTCACACTTTGAGAAAGTGTCAAAGAGTTCTTTGTCTTCTGTCACTCTTCTCTCCTTGAGTGCCTCGGGGAAGGGTGTTGGCGGTTTTTCAGCATAGAGGGGCGGAAAGTTAGGACGGACGTAAGGATCTTCCTCTAGAGCACTTTCTCCATTGCTTGCCGTAGGGGCGGAACGGCTAGGCCGCGGGGGCGGTGTGACTTGAGCCGCAGGTGCAGCATCCTCCTTCCGCTGGGGCGGGTTAACAATAGAAGGTTGGTTAATCGTCCTTGTTTCTTCATTCTCCTTGATGATCCTTCCACTCCTTAGAGAAATGGCACATAAGCTCTCCTTGGGGTTGCCGACAGTTTGGGAGGGTAGGTTTCCCGAGGATCGAGCTTCGATCCTCGTAATTGCCTCCGCCATTTTCCCCACTTGCTTCTCAAGATTCTTGATGCTTGACTCCGTGGTTTGGACATGAGTAGCAAAATGCTTAGTTAAAATTTGTAACATATTTTCAGTGGATTGGGACATACCTTGGCGGGGCTGTTGTTGTTGTTGGTTTTGTTGATCCCTCCACCGGTAGTTTTGTTGATCACGCCAACCCGGGATGAAATTTTGAGCATATGGG
Source organism: Fagopyrum tataricum (assembly GCA_002319775.1). NCBI lineage: Eukaryota > Viridiplantae > Streptophyta > Magnoliopsida > Caryophyllales > Polygonaceae > Fagopyrum > Fagopyrum tataricum. Next base: position 15,827 of record NCTC01003731.1, on the reverse strand, counting down.
TTGTCCCGTTGGCGTTGTTGTTGTTGTTGACCATACCCGATAGCATTCACCTCAGCAGCTTCCTCTTGAACCTGTGGGCACAAGTCCGTGCGGTGGAAAGGATCGGCACATACTCCACAAGCCTTGAGTTGTTGTGAAGTTCCCATCAAGGTGAGCCTCTTCACCATCTCCTTTAGTTCCGCAATCTCTTGCACAAGTTCCGGACGGCTGGGGTTGATGGCATGAACTCCTTTTTTAGTAGAGGATCTACCAAAGTTCCTTGTTCCTTCCGCCATTTCTTGCATCTTTTCCATAGCAATCTCGGGAGTGGAGTTTAGTATGTTGCCTACACAAGCGGCATCCACGATCCTTCTTTCATTGTCCAAGAGCCCGTTGTACAAGTACAACACAAGGTCTTGGGTTGAGTACCCGTGGAAGGGACAACTTGATCTCAACATAGCAAATCTCTCAAAGTACTCATAAAGAGTTTCATCCGCTTCTTGCTCTATGTTGCTTATTGCCTTCTTCAAGTTGTTGGCCTTCTTGGCTGGAAAGTATTTCTCCAAGAAGGCTTTGTGGAGGTTCTCCCAAGTATCGATACTACCGGATGGAAGGTGGTAGTACCAATCATCCGCCGCATCCTTGAGGGTAAAGCCGAAGGCTCTCATCTTGATTTGCTCTTCGGTCACGTTTGCCGGCTTCATGCTTATGCAAACAGTATGAAACTTCCCCAAGTGCTTGATGGGATCTTCTCCGCTCAGCCCATGAAAGGAAGGTAGCAAATGGATCAAGCCCGGCTTGAGCTCGAAGTTGACTCCTTCTCCAATTGCCGGTATGGTTACTGCAAGGGGGTGTTGAGTCAAATCCGGCTGCGTGAGGTGTCGGAGTGTGTGGTTCGCTATTTCTTCTTCGTTCCGACTTTGTCTTCTTTGCCGATGGTATGTCCTCTCGATTTCTGGATCAAAAGGGGCAAATTCTAAGTTAGTAGCACGGGTTTGAACCATGAAAATGGTCCAAACCAATAATCAATAATCAAAAATAATAAAAACAAAAATTAAACTCCCCGGCAACGGCGCCAAATTTGACAAGCGTATTTCCTAAGGTCGTTATTATAAACTTATCAAGTTAAATCCGAACTTAATACTAACCAATGTATAGTGATTAAGTAAGGGTCGAACCCAAGGGAGTTTTATCGAGTTTTTATTATTTTAAATATTGATTTGGTAACAAATGGGGGGGGATTTGGATTGAAATAAAACAAGACAAAGACAATTATAAAGTTGGTGAAAAGTTGATTTAAAGAACTACACTAGGTTGGATCTTAGCATACACACTACTTGGTTGATTCTTTTTATAAGTTGTTCACCGATGTTCTCATCTCGATCGTAGATATGTGTTAAGCCAACCGGCATTAACACAACTTAACTAGTTTATTAATCCGTAAACTTACAAGATTAAACCACAAGTTAGCATTCTAATAAAGATAAAGAGATATAAAGAAGAATAAAACAACCCGTTAAATCTTTCTTTATAGTTATTTTCCTTTCCCTTAGATAATCGCAACCAGTTTTTACCTATGGGTTTGCTACTAGATTAAGGACCCGAACCCGGAATCAATTAATCCTAGCATTTTACATGCATTAGTACACTTAAGGTGATCAATCTAAGTAGATAAAAACATGCAAACATATGTTAAAGATACAGGAAAATAACACAAAGGATAATGAACTTAAACTTATATTAGAAGAACTTACAACCAAATAGTAATGTAGCTTCAATCAACCCAATGTAGCCAAGGGAGCTTAGAAACTCATTACAAAAGACACTAGAAAATAGAGGTTTTGTGTGGAAAATGAGATGAAAATAGCTATAGCCAAGGGCTCTATTTATACTACAAAATGCATAAAAGGAGTAAAGAGGTTGCGCAAACAGCCACCATTAAGAATGGATTAAAGAGGAACTGCAAACAGCCACAATTAAGGCCTTAAAGTTGTCGAAAACAGCCGAGTAAAGTCCTCTGACACTAACCCGCACCCGCGGCCAAGGGCGCCGCAGGGGCGGTTTAGGCAAAAACGTTCCATCTTCTTCTTGGCCGCAGGGGCGGCTCGTCACACCCGCGGGGGCGGGTCTTTAAAGGCTCCTTGAAACGTCTGACTCTTTAACTTCGGGCGTTTCTGGTGAAGATCCGCAGGCGCGGCCCAGAGTCACCGCAGGGGCGGTGACACTGGATCTTCGACTTCATAGGGCCGCTGGCAAGGTCGCAGGCACGAGCGCTGGGGCACTGTCTTCGCTTCTTCAGGATGGGTCACCGCAGGGGCGGCCAGAGGCGGCCGCGGGAGCTGTGACGGGTTCTTCTTGGCCGCGGGCGAAGACGCTGGCCGCGGCGCTCGTCATGGGACTCCAGGGTTGTCACCGCAGGGGCGGCCAGAGGCGGCCGCGGGGCGGTGACATGCTTCGTTCGGCGCAGGTGAGGCCGCTGGTTGCGGCGCTCGGGAATGGTGTCACCGCAGGCGCGGTAACACTTCTCCGCGGGGGCGGTGAGGCACCAGAAACTTGTCTTCATCTCTTTGCTTCAACTCCTAAGTGTTGCTAATACCTTCTTTTGCTTCATTTTGACTCTTTTATCTGGATCAAGGCATTAGTAACATAATATGACTCAAAAACATAAAATCGACTCTAAAAACTACCTAAATTGATAGTGATTCCATCACCTATCACTTATCTCTTTTAGAAATGGACTTCATTCCATTTCTAGGCTTGGCTTTCATTTCTCCACTAGAAATGTGTTTAAGTCCTCCTCTTCTTCTCCTTAAGAATGATACTCTCTCCATGCTTTCTAGCTTTCATGATGATGATCTCGACTCGGGCTAGGTCTTGAGATGCTCCAGCATCACGTCTATCACATCATCTCCACGCTTATTTCGGCTTCTAAGTTTGTGGTGTTGAAAGACCGGGAATCCTTACGGCTTATCCCAGTATCAAATTGCCATCGTCAAAAACAAAAATCGAAGCTTTCAAGATTCGTCAAGAAGGTTTCAACAAAAAAAACGATTGGGGAAGAAGGAGTAACGGTTAGTCATTCTATTCTCGTTAACAACTGCTTTTTCACAATCTAACTGTCAATTACTTGAAAAAGATTGAATTGTGGCATGAATTTTTTTTTCCCACAAAAGAAATTTCCACCTGAGATCCAATTACTCTATTTTGTTGTAAACTGTAACGAATCAACCGGTGCAAACCTCAGGGCAAATTAGTATGGGACACCTAGAACGCGCTCTTTAGCCACGGGCCACACTTGTTGTTCCTCCGCCATCTACCGCAGCAGCCGCTGCACATAAACAAAAAAAAATAAAAAAAAATCAGCCAATCTCGGCCAATTCCGACCGAGATCAACCCTACGCCGCCGGCCTCACGCCAGCACCGCCCTATCCACCGCCCAACACAACCACCGCGAGCCCCCACACCGAGTCCAGCATCAGCAAGCCCTCCGCCACCCCCTGCAGCGTCACCCAGCCGGAAAAGCTCTCAGCTTTCGGCCTCCACCCGCCGGTTTCGCCGCCGGACACAATTGCCGCCGCCCGCCCCCTTTTCGGCTATCAAACCACCACCGGCCGCCACCAAAACCCCCAGCCGGCCCCTTTAAGGTTACAACCTTACAAAAAAAAAAAAATCCTTTCCGGCGCCGGAACCCTAGTTCCGCCGCCAGCCACCGGCCGCCACCCAACACACTACCAACCGCCTCTCCTGAGCCGGTTTCAACCATCCACCACCCCTGCAGCCGCCACTTCCACGACTGTCTGCCGCCAGAAGCCACCAACGCCAGCCACCGGCTGTCCGCCGTTGCCCGTCAGCCTCCGTCCGCCGCCCCTGCTTCACTGCAGTGCCCAGCCAGCGCCAGCCTTTCCCAGCCCTAGGGTTTCGGCAAGCATAAAAAAAAAGAAAAAGAAAAAACGGGAACGGGATTGGGATCATCTTCGTATTTCTTGAAAAATATTCATTTCGTTTTTCAAGAAAGGGAGCCTCCTTGTTTATATTGTTCATATTGTTTATATCCCTGTGAATATCCATGTACATTTTTAAATCCTTTGTTCCATTTTGGGTTTCCTGCTGGCACTAGTCAAAACCTATTATTTCCAACCTTTTTGTTCCTTTGGAGCCTTCTTTTCTTGCCTTTTCAAATTTTCAGGCTACTTTCATTTTTTCTTTCTCAAGATTAATTGACTTTAGTTGAGAAAATTGCAGGCGAGTATAGATTATTTGATATGTCTAACTCAGGGAGAGAGAACAAACAAATAGGCGACGCACCTAGAGCTATGGATACCGAGGCTATACTGACAAGGATTATGGAAAGGTTGGACGCTTTGGAGACACGGAATAACGAACGCCCAAACAACCCTCCGCCACCTAGACAACCCTTGTTTCGGGCTAATCCTGGAGTCATGCAGCCGAGGAGGTACATCATAAGGGAATTGGATTTTGAGGATAGAGAAGACGAGAACCCAATAATAAAAACCGAGGTCTACTCTAAAGCTAAGGTGAAGATACCAACATTTGAAGGAAAGTGTGATGCTGATTTGTACCTTGTCTTGAGTTTAAGGGTTATGCACTAATTTGGTGGAATAACATGTTGAAAGAGAGAAGACGATGTTTAGACACAGAGATCAATACTTGGGATCAGATGAAGGCAATCATGAGAGCCCGATTCGTTCCCCCATACCATGGAAGAGATCTCCGTCAAAGATTAGAGAACCTGAAACAAGGTTCTATGAGTGCCGAAGAAGTCTACTCCGCAGGAAATGGTTATAGTCAGAGCTGATGTTCAGGAAGTTGAGGAAGCTACGATGGCAAGGTACCTCAGGATTTTGCACCCTACCCTAGCACACAAGATAAAGTTGTATGCATATACTAACTTGACAGATTTACTACATCTCGTTGTGAGAGTGGAGAAGAAACTGAAGTTGCGCAACCAGGACAGACGAACCCCTCAGTCATGGAGAGGAAGTTCGAATCGAGATCAATCCAACAGCAACCGAGATATGAGCAACAATAGCAAAGATTCTACAGGTCTTGGAGCTGCATCTACTCCAAACAAGATCCCTACCACGACACCCCAAGGAAGTAGTTCTAGTTCAACTCGAGCTAGAGACATCACATGCTTTAAGTGTCATGGTAGAGGACAGTACGCTAGGGATTGTCCCAACTCAAGGAAATTATTCATCAATGAGATGGGTCTCTATGAATCAGATTCTGACACGGAGGATTTTGAAGAAGAAAAATCGTCCCTTGTAGTCGGTAAAGAGAATACAAAGGATGTGACGAGCTACTTTTCGCTGAGGGATTATGTCTACATGCGAGTAAGATCGTCCCTAACCCTCAACTTGTCATAGGTACTCCACACGAGATGGATATTGATAACCATAACAATGATGTAATTGTTGAAATCCCAAGTCATGATCCAAAGGAAGAAGAGTACCCAGATGATTTCATGAGCATTGACGTTGTTAACCAACTGGTTAGCTTAAACATGAATGAGATGGCCAAGGAAGTAACGAGAAGGGTCTTATCTTCGGAGTTATTTGACTGTTTCGTTATTAGAAGGGCACTTAGCATCTTACCTTCTAAGAGCGAAGACAATCAAAGAGAAAATATGTTCCATACCAGATGTTTGGTCAAAGGAAGGGTATGCTACATGATCATCGATAGTGGAAGCTGCAGTAACTTAGTGAGTAATGAAGTAATTGAGAAATTGCAGCTAGGAATTGTTCAACATCCCCGTCCTTACGAATTAGGTTGGATGAACGATTGTGGAGAAATCAGAATCGACAAGGAGGCCAACGTTACATTCAAAATCGGGACATATGAGGACACTGTGCTATGTGACATTGCTCCTATGCATGCCTGTCACATTCTTCTTGGGAGACCATGGGAGTATGATCGGGATGTCACACATAAAGGGAAGACAAATCGTTTTTGTTTTTCTTTTCAGGGTAAAGATTTCATACTCAAACCCATGACACCCACGGAAGTAACCGAGTATTATGAGAAGAGGAAGAACAAAGACGATGCTGGAAAGAAGACATTGATTATTCAAAACCTAGAAAGGACGGAACCACGACATACATATCCATTTTTGTGTCCTGTCTACAGTCATGTGTGCAAAGAGTTCTTATCCTCAATTTTCGAGATAGGTATGTTTGAGACTCTCCTTGGAAGTATCAAAGACATTAACAGGATGATCGCGGTATATAACTAGAGACATTTAGCGACTAAATATCCTTCGTTGAGTATTATTACTTTATTCGAGGATCTCCGCTTAAGGTTGATTGCACAGATTGACATCTTGAATATCAGTCTCACGTCCTACAGACGTTGCAACTATAATAGGGAAACATTTTCATCTCTTCGAGATAAAACGTTGGAGGTAGTCAATGTCACTTTCACACCTTATACAAGTGGTAACTGTGAATTATCTATTCGTGTTCGTACTGTTGGAGGCAATGAATTCAGAGATATAGGATCAAGTCTAAACTTCATGGATTCGAGGACGAAATTCTCTCAAGAAAGGGAGGTTGATGCGGGAGCATCTAGGAACCGAGTCTCAATGCAAGAGGTGACGAGACCATCCAGGAAGAGACGTAGTACGAGAGAAGAAACGCAGGAGTATGAAGTGGAAGAAGCACGCAGTTCAGAAGAGGAAGAACACAATCCAGACGTGGAAGGAAGAGGAGTCCGGGTTGAATTGAGTGGTTGAATTAAGCCCAACATACCATTTATTTCCAGCCCATTTTTGAGACATTTTAAATTGTGTTTTGCATTTAATTTTATTGACAATTATCTTGTTTCTAGAATGTCAAAATCTCTTAAAGATTTGACCTTATCTTTTCATTAGAAGATCTTATCTCGTAAAGATTTGATCTTATCACTTCGCATTTAATTTCATTTCCTTATTCATTTCGGGCTCGATCTTGGATAAAGCCCCCAGCCCATGTAGACGTCCCACCTTGCCTATATAAGGCCAAGCTGGATGTCATTTTCCGACACTTCAGATTAATATAAACATTGATACTTTTCAATATTCCTTCTCGAGGTTTTCGAGTCTCGATTGGGTGAGAGGCCTTTTCAAAACCCTGGACGGGTGAGAGGCGCGTCCAGTTTAGTCTAGCAGCTAGGAGAAACTTCCAACCCCGGTGAGAGGCTTGGGTTGAGCACTATTCGAAATCTAGGCGACTTCTTTGCTTTCCGGACCTCGTTCTACCGGCAGCTAAGATTAAAGGAAGAGTAGCTGCTGCGAGAGGAAGGCTCTTTCACTATCCAGCACGATCTAACCCCAATCATCGGATCCTTCATCCATCTATCCACACGTCTATCACATCATCTACACGCCTATTTCGCCTTCTAGATAGCCTAAGTTTGTGGTGTTGAAGATCGGGAATCCTTACGGCTTATCCCCGTATCAGTATACAAAGTACCGTTGAGTACAAAACAAACATGTATTCAATACAACAAAACATCCCATATTCCACGCATGACCTAGTGTACGGAGCCCTCAGCGGATCACCCCATTTGGATCACTCTGTAGTTCTGCTAACCTGCAAAGCATCTACAACACGGTATCAAACCGTTAGCTAACCAATCATATATAAGATAATGCATAAGCACAAATACAAGTCATGGAATCATAAACACGTAATCATGTTGTCATACATTTACCCGATTAATTATCTTTATAAAGTCCAACACTCAAATCGTATATCGATATGTATAAAAACATATGTGACACGAGGAATATATATAATCCTCGCCTCTCGGGGTTGTTGTCAGCTAGAGTGCTAATCTGGTAACACTTTCCCGTATACCCTATGGGCATGGTAAATGCCCGTACCGTGTACCAGATCTGGCCTATCCGCAAAGAACCTACCAGACTCCTAGCGGGATGAAAGGGCAAGTTGTCACGGCCCTACAATGGGTAGTCACTAAACCATAGGTCGGTAATAAACAACATCGCATGCTATCAAGCATATATCACACACCACTCATGCATACATCCGATATAAGGATGGTAGCTAAGTAAGTCCTACGGACTTACCTCAACCTAGGAATACTCTCAATCACGATCAACTCCAATCCGGAGGACAGCACTGCCTAATAACAAGGCATAAAGAGATATTACATCTCCTATCAATCAAAGGGGTCACACCTAGACCCAAGGGATCCATAAGGATCATACCCAACCTATAAAGCTCAACATCTTCTGAACCTTAAAGCCAAAACCGGCACATATCGATATCATGATTATCCTCATCCTATCCTCATACACATACCTAGCATGCTACTAATTCCCTCACACTAGGAAAGGAATAAATCTATACACTCTAGGTAGATCTTGTACAAGACGCCCCTGCGTGACGGGAAAGACGCAGGGGCGAAGCAACGTGAGACGCAGGCGCGGCGGCACTCCCATGCAGGGGCGGTGACCGTGGCCGCAGGGGAGGCGGCGCTGAGGCGCGGGTGCGGTGACACCCTCAACGCAGGGGCGGCAACTCTCTAGCGCGGGTGCGGGGACAGTGCAAAACGTGATCCCCGACTTCTCTTCAACTCTTCACTCGACGATTTCAAGTCTTCAACATCCAACAATCCAAACCATACACATATATATACATACAAACATCAATATATATCCTAGGAGATCCAATCCTAAGCTAAGGGAAAGGGGAAAGGAAGCAGAAGAAAGAAAGAAAGAAAGAAGAGAAGAGTAAACTCACTACTGTTGTGATTCTATGCAGGAGGAAATGATCAACACAACTCCTTGAGCTGGCTCCCAAGCTCAACAACAACACACAACATCATCCTCATCCAAAGTCACACAATTTCTCTTCCAAACCAAGAAGAGTTCAAGAAAAAGATCAAGGAGAAGAAAGGAGGCAAGAACAACGTGAAGGTAGCTGGAAATGAAGAATGAAACCCTTCATCCTAAGCAAATGAGAAGGTTAAAGGAAAGAAAGAGTAAAGCATGGTCCAACGGTCAACAATGCCGGTTGCATCCGCAGGAAACCGCAGGGGCGGATCCCCTTAGCCGCAGGGGCGAAACACAGGACCATCCGCAGGGGCGGCCCTCAGAATGTATAACAAACTCTCGGGGTAAAAGATAGTGTTCCCAAACCTTGAGGACCCTAACCAAGGCATACAACTCCTTGTCGTATGTAGGGTAGTTCAAGGCAGCTCCTCCCAGTTTCTCACTAAAATAGGCCACGGGGCGGCCTTCCTACATCAACACTCCTCCAATCCCGATTCCTGAAGCGTCACACTCTATCTCGAAGGTCTTCGAGAAATCAGGAAGCACAAGTACGGGAGCATGGGTCAGCCGCTCTCTAAGTAACACAAAGGATTCCTCCTGAGCGGATCCCCACTCAAAACGCACGCCCTTCTTGGTCAACTCGGTGAGGGGGGCTGCAATGGTGCTGAGATCCCGAACGAACCTCCTATAGAACCCGGCAAGTCCAAGGAAACTCTGTATGTGAGGTACCGTTGTCGGGCGGGGCCAATCTATTATTGCATTTGTCTTCTCCTCGTCCACCCTCAAGCCTTCTTTTCCTACCACAAAACCCAAAAAGACCATAGATTCCAAGCAAAAATGGCATTTCTCAAAGTTTATACACAAACATTGTTCTTTAAGCACAATAAATACACTTCTTAAATGTTCAACATGCTCGTCTAAGGTCTTGCTATAAACTAGTATGTCATCAAAGTACACCACAACAAATTTACCTAAGTAATCACGTAGAACATGGTTCATTAGGCGCATAAAAGTACTAGGTGCATTTGTCAAACCAAAAGGCATTACAAGCCATTCATATAATCCATACTTAGTTTTAAAAGCATTTTTCCATTCATCCCCTTTATGCATCCTAATCTGATGATAACCACTCCTAAGATCTATTTTAGAAAAAATAGTAGCACCATGAAGTTCATCTAGCATATCATCAAGACAAGGAATAGGATGTCGGTACCTTACAGTTATTTGGTTGATGGCACGGCAGTCGACGCACATCCTCCAACTCCCATCTTTCTTGGGTACCAACAACACCGGAACTGCACATGGACTCAAGCTCTCCCGAATATACCCCTTGCTCAAAAGGCCCTCCACTTGAGATTGTAACTCCTTTATTTCCACCGGGTTTGCTCGATAAGTTGGACGATTAGGAATGGAGATCCGGGTATGAAGTCAATTTGATGCTCTATGCCTCGAATAGGGGGAAGCCCCGGGGGCATCTCTTCGGGCATAATCTCCTTAAACTCCTCAAGTAGTCCTGTAATAGAAGGGGGCAAAGACAAATCATTAGTTTCCATAGTAGGTAAAGACAAACCATTAGTTACACAAACAAGAAGGAAGCAAACATCCCCCCCCCCCTCTTTGTAGGGCTCGACGGGCGTCGTGTAACCGTGCGGTGAGTAGGGCCTTGGGCTCGGGTGTTGTGTCAAGAGCCATCTTGGTCTTCCCCTTTATTCGTGCAGCCTCTCCTTTCTCCAACTTCTTCCTTTCTCTAGTCATGTGATCTTCCATGATCTCGGATGGTGTAAGAGGCATAAGCTTAACTTTCTTTCCTGCCATGGCGAAGAAGTATATGTTGGTGTATCCATCATGGAACACCCTTCGGTCAAACTGCCATGGTCGCCCAAGAAAGAGGTTGCAAGATGAAACTGGAAGCACATCACAAACAACGTCATCTTGGTAGGGTCCGATGGCAAAACGAACCAAACATTGCTCCTTGAACTAAAGGGGACCGTTGGTGTTGAGCCATTAGAGTGAGTATGGTTGTTAGTGTGCCTTTGTTTTGAGTCCTAGGTGTGAAACTACCTCCTGACTAACAATGTTACAACAAGACCCACTATCAATAATAACGGTAAATAATTGTCCCGAAATTAAGCAACGAGTGTTAAAGAGATTCTCCCTTTGTGAGACGTTGGGACCAAGTTCACTCGCTTGGAGGGCCTTCTTTGTGACGAGGCAATGCTCTCCACTTGGACCTTGGACTACTATCTCGTATGAATTGATCTTTGGAACCGTAGTTGCTAGAAGGCAGAAATCTCCCACAGGAGCATGGGCTTCAACTTCATCTCCTTCTATGATTGGGTCTACTGTTTCATAGTCCTCTTCCGGTTCATGGACCTCGGTAACCTCTTCCCCAAATGCGTGCAATAATACTTTGCGGGGGTTGGGGCATTCTCGGGCATAGTGACCATGCTCATAACACTTGTAGCATTTCACCTTTCTAGTCCGGCTGGTTTCTGGTTTAGGAGTGGAACTAGGAAGAGGGGTGCTAGGGTTAGGGGCAGACGTGGCCTTGAGAGCTACTGTTGGGGATGAACCGGTTGTGTGGAAAGGACGATTATTTCGTGTGGGCTCGTTTGATTCATGATTTGCTCATCTTTTTAGTGACCCGATTGCCTTACGTTTTTGGATTAAATTATAGGCGTGATTAGCATGGTGAAGGGCATCGGTAAGGCTGCTGTGTCTAAGTTGTTCAACTATTTCTGACACGTCGGGGTTAAGTCCAGACAAAAATTTGGCTAGGACATAGTTTTCGGGTTGTCGAGTTCCCGATCTTTGTAGGAGAGTCCTCAACTCCTTGTGATAATCATCCGGAGTTCGGTTACCTTGACGTAACCTTTCAAGCTTGAGCAACAATTGCTGCTTGTATTCGGAAGGTATGAACCGAGCACGCATCCTTCTATGGAGTTCAAACCAAGTGTTGATGTGTGGTTCTTGATGGGCCTCCACATATTCTAATTCTTCGTGCCACCAAGTTAGTGCAAAACCAACAAAATGAATAGTAGCAGTTTCAATCTTTTCAAACTCGTTAAACTCATAGTATCGGAAGACTTGTTCGGCCTTAGTCTCCCAATCAATGTAGGTCTCAACATCTGCGGTTCCGGTAAAGTTTGGAACGTCCACCTTTGAGCCATGATAACACCTCCGATTGCGGTGACCATGGTTTTCTTCATTGTCCGAGTCATCGTATTGAGGACTAAAGTCCCTGTTTCTGTCCCGGTTTCTGTCTTGGTATCTACTTGCATGGCTATTCACACTCCGTCTTCGGCCTCGACGGGGTTGATCTTGGTTGCTACCTCCATGACTTTGTTCAGGTGGAGGGGGAGGTAATCTTCTTAGAAGCTCGGCTAGCTGGGCTTCAAGATTATCAAGACGTTGGTCTCGGTTTACCCCATTATCATTGACGGTTGTCATCCTGTTTTGGATCACTAATCAAGCAAGAGAAACAAACAAAAACAAGTGTCCAAATTTTGGTTCCACAACAAGCAAGTGGGTGCTCAAAACCAAAACAAAACAAAAAAGTATAAACTCAAAGGCAAAACCGAAAATGTAAAACTGCAGTTTTCGATGCCGAAACTGTCTCAAACGGCCAAAAATAACCTTAGGTCACGGCAACGCCGTGAGTTGGACTCAGAAGCCCGTTTCCCTTCTCGAAAAGGTATAGCAGTCGAAATTATGAGTTCGGATGCCCGTTTTCCGCAAAAACAGCAAAACCGGCCGATTTGCAACTTGGCTAGTTCCTGTACCTTTGTAACAAATCCTTGACAACTAAGATTCACTTATCACACAAAATAACTCAGGGGAAAAAGGTTAGAGGAAAACGTTCTCTCTCTGACCTCTCTCAAGTATATTTCTCCGCACACACACTCAAGTGTTTGATAGTGTTTGGTTCACACAACTCCCCTTTTCCTTTGCTTCAAGGCAAAGCTCTCCCTCACCTTTTCCAGTGCACTAGGCAATGATCTCAACTCAAAATTTCCACTTAGTAACCACAAATATGTAAGAGCCTAAGATAGTCCACTAGGAAAACAAGTGTTCTATGATGCAATATATATCCTCTTACAAGTAAACCTCAGAAAAGCATACACCAAAATAACAACAAAAACCACAACAAATACGAGCCTTCCGGCGAGTATTTGCTTAGTTCCTAACAAGTAGTTAGTCAAGGCAATAATAAGCGTTTTTCCCCAAAACATGCGGGTTGTGTTTGGGGTTGGCTAGAACACTCTAAGACAAAATGATAACACACACACACAAGGACAAAGATTGATAACAATTCAAACAACTTCTTTCTTCAACACTTCACTAACATGAGATAAATCGAAGCAAGCAAGTCTTTTTTTTTTTTTTTGTTGCTCGACTTTAACTGAAATATATATATATATTCTGTTTTGTTTTTTTTTTAATATTTTATATAACAAGGAATAACACAAAACTAGTTGTTTTGTTGAAGGATGTGTTTTGGCCCAAAATTACTATAACTTCTTTTTTATTTTTCTTTTTTTGTAAAGGCCAACAACAAGATCTCTCTAAGGACTCACAAGAATAAAGATTAAAGCACAAATTTCTAGGGAAACTACTCAAAATTACAGAAACTAAAAACAAGTTTAGGTAAGCAATTCGTACCCTAAAAGCTTGAGGAACTCGCACCGTTGGGCTCTGATACCACTTGATACGCCCCAGCCTATGGATCCAACGATGCAAGACAAACATGAAACTAAAGAAAACATACACATGTGATTTATTGGAATTGTGATAATGAAAAAGAAAAGTACAAGATATGTATTGTTAGAGCTTCAAGCATCTCACCATCCACTCTACAATATTCGCATCAATTCTCACAAGCCTCTCACCTATGAGAACTAATGTCTTCGCCCTCGCATCTCACAAAGGCAACCCACCCGACATCTCACCAAGGAGGAGGTTTCGGCATCTCACCAAAAACCTAAGGAACCAAACACTTTTCCAAAAATTATCAACTTTCACTTATTTTTCTATGAAACAAACAAACCTATAAATAGGGAAATAAGGCTAGCTAAAAGATCAAAAACAAGGTCAAAAGTCATATTAAAACATAGGCCTTGAAGTTCCACATAATGAGGCATATGTTATGGACTCTTCACATTGTGGTCATAAATCTGACTGCTGAAAGAACTGTGTTTTCTGCCCAACTCTTGTACGATTCTGCTCTTTAAGTCTTGATCAATATTGTAGCCCTTTAAATCATCTTTCCAACAAGTATTTATGGATCTTTATTGGATAAATGTAGCAAATGTTATGCCCAAAATACTGAAGGATCGACTGAAGAGGATCCAGGGGAAATATTTGTTGAACAACTTCAATTTTGAGCATGTTTAAGTTTTCATTAGATGAAACACTTTAAATATTAGTTGTAGATATTGAAGTTATCGTTCGAGAACATCTTGAATCGCCTCAAACGGACTTTGGAATAAGATGATAGGAACATTACATTATAGTGAAGTCATTTGCATCGGTTTTCCGGATCACATCATCCTCTTCACCTTTTAAAAGATTCGTCCTCGAATCTTGATGCCTCTTATAGACTTGCATCGGATAAGGCTCTGATACCAAGCAAGGATCGTCCAACTCTTGTACGATTCTTTTTTATTGATATGCCAAGCAAGGATCGTCCAGCCTCTCACCTTGGATCTCCTTGGCTCGAGACCTTCTCCCACGGAATCTCACTTTTGGATTGGATCTCCTTTGTCCTCCTAGCCTCTCACCGTAAGGACACCACTCAGCCTCTCACCTCGTGGGTTTCGAAACTTCGGGCTCTCACCTTAGTTTCTAGGGTTGTTTTGTTCAAAGTAAAAACACAACTTGATTGAAGAATCACTCTTATATTTCGTCTCCTAGAAAAAAGGTGTGGGAGAGGCCTTATATAGGCTGAAAAATCAGCACCTAAACTCCCACAATTAAAGGGGTACAAGTTCAAGAGTTGTGGAAATTAAACAAAGGAAAAACAAAGGGCTTTCACCACATAAAAGCAAGCACACAAAGGGCCAAAAAACCATAACATGGCCGGCCATTTGGAAGCTCCAAGAGACAAAATGTGGCTGCCAAAAACCCAACATAAAAGTGTGGTAATCACCGTCTTGAATGGTTAGTTTAATGCAAGGTCGGACCAACATGTCGGAGCCGGAAGCGGAAGCTTCAATCACCTCAAGTATGTTCACCATTTTGTGTTCAAGGTCGGACCAACATGTCGGAGCTCCAAAATGATGGTAGATCAATGTGGTTTGTGCTAGCATGCGAGCTCTAGCTCGAGTGAGAGGTGGTGATGACCTAGGTGCCGGTACATCACTCTCGTTGCTTAAGTTCGGCGGGCTCACATCACCTAGTCTGCCACAGATGTAGCAAGTCACTGTCTGCCTCGTGCACTCTGGCCGCATATGTCCATATCCACCACAGTTGTAACACTATGGTCACTTATCTGTAACTGGTGCAGATGAGGAATAACTCTGGCGTCTTTGGCCTCGCCCTGAACTAGCAGCTCCAGCAGCACCACTAGTCTGCCCAGTCCGCTGTCTCTTCTCAGACCCTCCGGTCTGAGAAGCTCTCCTCTGCCCAGCCCGCTCCCTCTCATAATCGGAAGCTCTGTCCTGGTAGTCCATCAGAGACTCACAATGGAATCCCGCCATATATGTTCGGGTAGCATCCCTCAGTCGTCGGGAGAAGAGATAAACATGTTGATCTGTAGGAGGCGCAGCTGGACCCAGGAAAGCCAGCACCTAATGGAATCTCCTGATAGCCTCTGAGACTGGTATATCCTCGAAGCCAGCCTCAACAAAATCTCGCAGTTTCTCCCTCCTCAGTGAGGCAAGGCAGAAATGCTCTCTAATCATGCTCATCATCTGATCATAATTGGTAACCTGACCCTGTACTGATATCCACTAGTGTTGTGCCAAGTCTCGGAAAAGAGTCTCCACCAACTCTATCTGTCTATCCGCTGGACATCTAATATACTCCAGAGCTGAGTCTACATGTCCGATCCATT
>NCTC01003730.1:15000-17500 GCA_002319775.1 Fagopyrum tataricum | reverse complement strand
CAAGGCCGCGGCAAGCTCCTGACAAGGCCATGACATGGGAAGCGCGTCGGGCATGGCTAGGCCATGACAAGGCCAGCGTCGGCCATGACAAGGCCATGACAAGGTCAGCGCCGGCCACTCTCGGCCATGACAAGGCCAGCGTCGGGCATGACAAGGCCAGCGTCGGGCATTCTCGGCCATGACAAGGCCAGCGTCGGGCATGACAAGGCCATGACAAGGTTAGCGTCGGCCATGACAAGGCCAGCGTCGGGCATGACAAGGCCATGACAAGGCCATGACAAGGTCAGCGTCGGCCATGACAAGGCCAGCGTCGGCATGACAAGGCCATGACAAGGTCAGCGTCGGCCACTCTCGGCCATGACAAGGCCAGCGTCGGGCAGTCTCGGCCATGACAAGGCCAGCGTCGGGCATGACAAGGCCATGACAAGGCCATGACAAGGCCATGACAAGGTCAGCGTCGGCCATGACAAGGCCAGCGTCGGGCATTCTCGGCCATGACAAGGCCAGCGTAGGGCAGTCTCGGCCATGACAAGGCCAGCGTCGGGCATTCTCGGCCATGACAAGGCCAGCGTCGGGCAGTCTCGGCCATGACACGGCCAGCGTCGGGCATGACAAGGCCAGCGTCGGGCATGACAAGGCCAGCGTCGGGCATGACAAGGCCAGCGCCGGGCATGACAAGGCCATGACAAGGTCAGCGTCGGCCACTCTCGGCCATGACAAGGCCAGCGTCGGGCATGACAAGGCCATGACAAGGCCAGCGTCGGGCATGACAAGGCCATGACAAGGTCAGCGTCGGCCACTCTCGGCCATGACAAGGCCAGCGTCGGCCAGTCTCGGCCATGACAAGGCCAGCGTCGGGCATGACAAGGCCATGACAAGGCCAGCGTCGGGGCAGTCTCGGCCATGACAAGGCCAGCGTCGGCACTCCGGCCAGCGTCCATCGGCCATGACAAGGCCAGCGTCGGGCCATGCTCCTCGGCCATGACAAGGCCAGCGTCGGCATGACAAGGCCCATGACAAGGCAGGTCGGGCATTCTCGGCCATGACAAGGCCAGCGTCGGGCATCTCGGAGACAAGGCCATGACAAGGCCAGCGTCGGCCATGACAAGGCCAGCGTCGGGCAGTTCTCGGCCATGACAAGGAGTGGCCATGACAAGGCCAGCGTCGGGCCATGACAAGGCCAGCGTCGGATCTCGGCCATGACAAGGCCACCGCGGCCATGACAAGGTCCAGCGTCGGGCCACTCTCGGCCATGACAGGCCAGCGTCGGGCATGACAAGGCCATGACAAGGCCGTCGGCATGACAAGGTCCAGCGTCGGGCATTCTCGGCCATGACAAGGCCAGCGTCGGGCATGACAAGGCCATGACAAGGTCAGCGTCGGCATCTCGGCCATGACAAGGCCAGCGTCGGGCATGACAAGGCCATGACAAGGTCAGCGTCGGCCGCATCTCGGCCATGACAAGGCCAGCGTCGGGTATCTCGGCCATGACAAGGCCAGCGTCGGGCCATGACAAGGCCATGACAAGGCCAGCGTCGGCGCATTCTCGGGCCATGACAAGGCCAGCGTCGGGCATTCTCGCCATGACAAGGCAGCGGCCATGACAAGGCCATGACAAGGCCAGCGTCGGGCAGTCTCGGCCATGACAAGGCCAGCGTCGGGCATTCTCGGCCATGACAGGGGCCATGACAGCGCGGTCGGCCATGACAAGGCCAGGGGGGCGTCGGGCATCTCGGCCATGACAGGCCAGCGTCGGGCATGACAAGGCCATGACAAGGTCAGCGTCGGCCACTCTCGGCCATGACAAGGCCAGCGTCGGGCATGACAAGGCCATGACAAGGCCAGCGTCGGGCATGACAAGGCCAGCGTCGGGCATGACAAGGCCAGCGTCGGGCAGTCTCGGCCATGACAAGGCCAGCGTCGGGCATGACAAGGCCATGACAAGGTCAGCGTCGGCCACTCTCGGCCATGACAAGGCCAGCGTCGGGCATGACAAGGCCATGACAAGGTCAGCGTCGGCCGCTCTCGGCCATGACAAGGCCAGCGTCGGGTATTCTCGGCCATGACAAGGCCAGCGTCGGGCATGACAAGGCCATGACAAGGCCATGACAAGGCCATGACAAGGCCAGCGTCGGGCAGTCTCGGCCATGACAAGGCCAGCGTCGGGCATTCTCGGCCATGACAAGGCCAGCGTCGGGCATGACAAGGCCATGACAAGGTCACCGTCGGCCATGACAGGGTCACCGTCGGGCATTCTCGGCCATGACAAGGCCAGCGTCGGGCATGACAAGGCCAGCGTCGGGCAGTCTCGGCCATGACAAGGCCAGCGTCGGGCATGACAAGGCCATGACAAGGCCAGCGTCGGGCATGACAAGGCCAGCGTCGGGCATGACAAGGCCAGCGTCGGGCAGTCTCGGCCATGACAAGGCCAGCGTCGGGCATGACAAGGCCATGACAAGGTCAGCGTCGGCCACTCTCGGCCATGACAAGGCCAGCGTCG
>NCTC01003730.1:2500-5000 GCA_002319775.1 Fagopyrum tataricum | reverse complement strand
TGACAAGGCCAGCGTCGGGCATGACAAGGCCATGGAACAAGGCCATGACAAGGTCAGCGTCCGGCCATGACAAGGCCAGCGTCGGGCATGACAAGGCCATGACAAGGTCAGCGTCGGCCACTCTCGGCCATGACAAGGCCAGCGTCGGGCAGTCTCGGCCCAATGACAAGGCCAGGCGCGGGCTGACGGGGCCGATGACAAGGCCATGACAAGCCGTGCGGTCAGCGTCGGCCATGACAAGGCCAGCGTCGGGCATTCTCGGCCATGACAAGGCCAGCGTACGGGCAGTCTCGGCCATGACAAGGCCAGCGGTCGGCATGTCTCGGCCATGACAAGGCCAGCGTCGGGCAGTCTCGGCCATGACAAGGCCAGCGTCGGATGACAAGGCCAGCGTCGGGCATGACAAGGCCAGCGTCGGCATCTGCATGGACAAGGCAGCGCGGGCATGACAAGGCCATGACAAGGTCAGGCGTCGGCGCACTCTCGGCCCATGACAAGGCCAGCGTCGGGCATGACAAGCCAGGCGGGCATGACAAGGCCAGCGTCGGGCATGACAAGGCCATGACAAGGTCCAGCGTCGGCCACTCTCGGCATGACAAGGCCAGCGTCGGCCATGATCAATCGGCCATGACAAGGCCAGCGTCGGGCATGATCAAGGCCATGACAAGGCCAGCGTCGGGCATCTCGGCCATGACAAGGCCAGCGTCGGCCAGTCTCGGCCATGACAAGGCCAGCGTCGGCACCGCATGACAAGGCCATGACAAGGCCAGCGTCGGGCATGACAAGGCCAGCGTCGGTCGGCATCTCTCGGCCATGACAAGGCCAGCGTCGGCATGAAGGCCATGACTCCTCGGCAGTCACGGCCATGACAAGGCCAGCGTCGGGCATTCTGGCCATGACAAGGCCAGCGTCGGGCACCATGACAAGGCCACGTCGGCATGACAAGGCCAGCGTCGGCAGTCTCGGCCATGACAGGGCAGCGGCGGGCCATGACAAGGCCATGACAAGGTCAGCGTCGGCCACTCTCGGCCATGACAAGGCAGCGTCGGGCATGACAAGGCCATGACAAGGCCAGCGTCGGGCATGACAAGGCCAGCGTCGGGCATTCTCGGCCATGACAAGGCCAGCGTCGGCATGACAAGGCCATGACAAGGTCAGGTGGCCACTCTCGGCCATGACAAGGCAGCGTCGGGCATGACAAGGCCATGACAAGGTCAGCGTCGCGCTCTCGCCATGACAAGGCCAGCGTCGGGTATTCTCGGCCATGACAAGGCAGCGTCGGCATGACAAGGCCATGACAAGGCAGCGTCGGCCAGTCTCGGCCATGACAAGGCCAGCGTCGGGCATTCTCGGCCATGACAAGGCCAGCGTCGGCATGACAAGGCCAGCCAGGCAGTCTCGGCGCATGAACAAGGCCAGCGTCGGGCATGTCTCGGCCATGACAAGGCCAGCGTCGGGCATGACAAGGCCATGACAAGGTCAGCGGTCGGGCCATTCTCGGCCATGACAAGGCAGCGTCGGCATGAACAAGGCCATGACAAGGTCAGCGTCGGGCATGACAACGCCGCCCATGACAAGGTCAGCGTCGGCATGCGGCCATGACAAGGTCAGCGTCGGCATGACAAGGCCAGCGTCGGGCCATGACAAGGCCAGGTCGGCATGTCTCGGCATGACAAGGCCAGCGTCGGGCATGACAAGGCCATGGACAAGGTCCAGCGTCGGCATGTCTCGGCCATGACAAGGCCAGCGTCGGCTCTCGGGCATGACAAGGAGCCATGACAAGGCCATGGACAAGGCAGCGTCTTCGGCCATGACAAGGCCAGCGTCGGGCATCTCGGCCATGACAAGGCAGCGTCGGGCATGACAAGGCCATGTCGGGCCTCGGCCATGACAAGGCCAGCGTCGGGCAGTCTCGGCCATGACAAGGCCAGCGTCGGGCATTCTCGGCCATGACAAGGCCAGCGTCGGGCATGACAAGGCCATGACAAGGTCACCGTCGGCCATGACAGGGTCACCGTCGGGCATTCTCGCCATGACAAGGCCAGCGTCGGGCATGACAAGGCCAGCGTCGGGCAGTCTCGGCCATGACAAGGCCAGCGTCGGGCATGACAAGGCCATGACAAGGCCAGCGTCGGCATGACAAGGCCAGCGTCGGGCATGACAAGGCCAGCGTCGGGCAGTCTCGGCCATGACAAGGCCAGCGTCGGGCATGACAAGGCCATGACAAGGTCAGCGTCGGCACTCTCGGCCATGACAAGGCCAGCGTCGGCATGACAAGGCCATGACAAGGTCAGCGTCGGCCGCTCTCGGCCATGACAAGGCCAGCGTCGGGTATTCTCGGCCATGACAAGGCCAGCGTCGGGCATGACAAGGCCATGACCAAGGCCATGACAAGGCCATGACAAGGCCATGACAAGGGGCCAGCGTCGGGCAGTCTCGGCCATGGACAAGGCCAGCGTCGGGCATTCTCGGCCATGACAAGGCCAGCGTCGGGCATGAC
>NCTC01003729.1:22500-24173 GCA_002319775.1 Fagopyrum tataricum | reverse complement strand
ATCCAGTTCATCACAGACGAATTTTTTTTGTTGTAAAAAAATAAAAAATAAATTTTTTGTCGTAGCATTTCAAAAAAAAGCTGATAAACTGGATGGATATGTAAAAGAAATTCTTCGTTTTCCATCACTTTGACATGTATAAAAAAATATTGACATTTCATTTCTTACAGCATGTTCGAATCGATAATTTTTTTATATATCGCAATGGACGATTCCATCGTTTATAGTCGAAAAGAAGACTTACAGGGGTTTTTTACCAGAAGAGGTCTTTATCTTCTTTTTAAGTGAAAGTGGAATTCATCCTTTTTTTGTCCTTTCATTCACTCGATCCTTTCCGTTTCATCGATTTTGTCCGGATCCTCCTTTCTTTCCGAAAAAAGGAAGGAGAAAATCTTCTTCGGTGAATCCCTCTTGTTCCTGTTAGTCCCCTTCGTTTCGAAAGTTGTTTCTATTTCTACATCTCTTTCTTTCTCACTTTCCCCCCTTTCTGTCGTTTTTGAGGTTTCTGGCAGTTTCTTACTAAAAATGGGTAACGGCATTCTGCCTAAAGAGTAGACACAGCTAATAAATAAGAGAATACTAAAGATTCGATCCATAGAATCTATCAAGTCTAAAACAAAGTACTTTCAATTCTGACACAAGGTACTTTAATTCTGACACAGAGTACTTGTACTTCTTACCTCTTAGATCGAATAATTCTATTAATGTACTTATTCGATCGAATAGTTACATTAATAGCTCGAATAAGTACATTAAAGAAGGTACGTATTCGATCGAATAGAAAAATTTTGCCGTATCCAGACTAATACCAAGCCAACACATTTCATGAATAAAATGTGACCAATTAACCAACCAACAAAGCTACTTGTTTACAAATAACATCTTGTTGTTGCATCGAAACATATAAATGTTGACTAATCTGGCTAACATTGAACTTGGTAAAACGAAATGGTTGAATAATGAAAAATGAGATTATTCAGGAATACACATTGAATGCTGAGATTACGCATTGAATTTCTGGTAGTAGATCCATAATCAAAATGATTGCTCCAGAAGAAATTAAACAAAAGATAGGGTAGAGCTAGGAAAGTTATTGTATGAGGTCTACCAATGCTAGATGCAGAGGCGTATAATAGATCGATATGAATCATGAGCTGTCCCATAATAAAACCGGTTGTTGCTGCTACCCTCTTCTCGGTTCCTTCTTCTCCTTCTTCCATAACCAGAGTTCGGAGAAGGACGAGATAGGAGGGCCCTATGGAGAATGTGGTCAGAAATCCATAATAGAGTCCGACCACAACGACCGAATTGACTATCTTCATGCATAAGTTACCTGGTAGAAAAAAAATCATGACAAACCCCCTTTGTGATTTTGCAATTTCTGAATTATGATTATTATATAATAAGTTTTTACCTTCTTATTATAAGATAATCTTTGACCTTATAAAATTCGATTTATTATTTATATTATTCTATTTCTATCTAGAATAAAATAAGTTTTTACCTTCTTATCTTATTCTAGATAGAAATAGAAAGAGATAGACTAGAAACGAGATCTCTTATGTCAATGACACAAAAGAGACATTAACTGAATGTAATTGGGATATGGATGGAATATAATGAAATAGAGCCACTTGAGGTTCCCTATGAAATGCGGCATGGAAGGGAGCGCT
>NCTC01003728.1:0-24179 GCA_002319775.1 Fagopyrum tataricum | reverse complement strand
CAGTAAGGTTTTGTTTTGTGCATGTGTAGCATTTGCTGGAAATCGTATTTGTGTAGAAAAATAAATATGTTGCCAATGATCATGTTGCTAGACTCAACCTGACCATCGGCTTGTGGGTATCCAGGAAGCGAAGTGACTAGTTGCATGTTTCTATTTCGATTAGATAAATTATATATCAGGTTAGTTTGAATTTGATTTTATTCAAATAATCTTTATTAGTTTTTTTTTATTCTCTTGTATTTTCTATATATAGGGTCATTATATTTATCAATACATTCGTAGTTTTATTTCTACCATTTTGTGTGGTCTTTCTCACGAAATTTATCATGGTATCAGAGGAGGTTATGGCTTGTCGGCCTTAAGATTCAAGTTGCGGACATGGACAATGATAGTCTGTCCACTTGGGCTAGCCGGATTTAAGGCATGTCGTTACCCTATCGACGTCTAAATCTATCATTGTCACCGATTCATTGGTGGTCCTCTCAATTTGTTGTTGTCACCGATTTACTTGTGGTTTTGTCGATCTACTGTGATGTCATTGCTCTACCCGGTTGATGGAGATGTTTTATATGTGCGCTTTCAGTAAAATGTTCCAGTCTTCAGCGTTGCCACACTTTGACTGCGGGAGTGTATTGAAGGATATCATATATTCTATTAAGATAAATTATCTTTATATGTTAGGTTAGTTTGAATTTGATTTTATCCCAATAATCTTTATTAGTTTCTTATAATTCTCTTGTATTCCGTATATATAGGGTCATTATATTATCAATACATTAGTGGTTCTATTTCCACTATTTTATGTGGTCTTTCTCACGAAATTTATCAGGTTCTACTTATGAACTACGAGCCATTGTCACAATGGTTAAAGGAACTCCGAAGCGGCTTAATATAGTGTGTTTATGAAGGAGATTAAGGTTGTGTTTAGTTAAATGGTTGTGTTTGTGGTGGTTGCGGTTGCGGTTGCGGTTATAGATGAGTGTTTTCGAGATTTGTGGTTTATAGAAAAACTCTAATATACGTGTTTAGTTAAATGGTTCGAAACTAGTTTCGATTTAAATTAAAGACCAAAAACCCTCATCAACTATTTACAAATTTTGCCATTAGGATCTTCCACCGCTGCGATTCCAGATCTTCTTTTTCCCTTGGTTGTAACCAGTAATCCAAGAGTATTTTTTCAATTCTTACTTTCTCAAAGAACTGTCACCTAACTTTAGCGTTGAATCGATTGAAATTCCGAGCAATGAACCATTCAGAGTCACCCATTCATAGATTTGTGAAACCGGCCAAGCCCTACACGAATCTGAGTATCAGTTGTGGGCTTGTGTGTTGATTGAGTCGTAAGGAGGACGAAGAACAGAAGTATAACAACGGTGAAGAAGATTTGTTGATTAATCAGACGAAGTATCATCGAGTGAGAGGGAAGGAATCGATTCGAGTTAGCAACAAACTTTTTGTTTGCTTGGTTCATCGTCTTCGCCTGATTCATCATCCTAGGGTTCGTTTTCTTCATTGCTTGGTTCATCGTCTTCTTCTCCATCAGAAGCCCTCTTGTGCCCATAGATCCTAACCCTAGCAGTGTATCGATGGGGAATAACGAGAGGAGAGAGGAGAGGAGGGTATTGATGGTACATAAATTTCACAAACCGACAAGAATCTCCAAAAACCTTGCCTGATGAGGTTCTCCAATTGAGATTTTCACAACCCAAAAACCACCTCCAAAACCACCACAGTAAACCCACTAATCTGCAACTAAACACCACAAAATTGAGCGTCTTATAACCCTAAACTAAAAGAAACCTACCAACCACACAACTAAACACAACCTATTTACTAGGGTGTCTTTGACTTCTACGAAGGCACCGACCTCGATCAACTTTGAGAAATAATACATCGTCATGTTAGGTTCCTTGAAAATGTAAGTCCCTATAATCTAGTTGGCAACCAGCTGAGATATATTCTATAACGAACAATATATCTTGCGATATTATAGTTGTAGCTATCGTTAGCCGGGCGATCAAAGCCTAATACTCAATATATGTCGTTATTTGTTGTTGAAAAACATGAGATAATAGTAGTCCAACAATCAAGTTAAAATTGGGTAAGTTATGTTATACCTATTAGAGTGGTGACTTGAGTTGATGTTATAGTAGTAGCGCATATGTTGATTTGTAAAACAGTTGTTTTCAAAACAACCGTTTCACAAATCAACATATGTGCTACCGAGACAACCTAAACAAAACATTATTTTGTTTAGGTTGACTAATTGTAATGACTTCCTTGTTGCTTGATTATTGTTGAGTTGTAACTTGCGGGTTGTAACACCCCAAATCTGGAGGACTCGGAGTGCTACTGGGCTAAGATCTCACAATGGATCCTGACCCTAGCCTGACAACAATTTCACTGATCTTACAACAAGGCACAGATAGATTAAAACAAAACAGAAACTATATATATTATATATATATATATATATATATATATATATATATATATATATATATATGTATCAAAAGGTAATACAATGTACCGCTGAGTACAAATAAAACCACACTGTACAACAAAAGAACCCATATCCCCGATAACGCCCCAGTGTACGGAGCCCTCAACGGATCACCCACTCTGGATCACTCTGCAGCTCTCCTATCCTGCAAAGTATCTACAACACGGTATAAAACCGTTAGCTAACCATACACATATATAAGAGATGCAGAGCACAAACACACATCAAATAATACTAAACACGTCAACATGATATCACACATTTAACCCGGTTCATTATCTTTATAAAGTCCAGCAATCAACTCGTATATATATATCCATATAATAAACATATTATGTGACACGAGGAATATATAATCCTCGCCTTTGGGTCCAATAGCCAGCTGGAATGGTGCCTGGAACACCTCCCCGTGTACCCTAAGGGAATGGAGAGTGCCCGAACCGTTTACCAGGTCTGGCCTGCCTACAGAGAACCTCCCAGACTCCCGGCGGGATGAAAGGGCAAGTTATCACGGCCCTACAATGGGCAAGCAATATACCATAGGTCGGTGACCATCATAACGCATGCTATAAAGCATATAACAAACACCACTCATGCACACATCCAATATAGGAATGGCAAACTAAGTAAGTCCACGGACTTACCCTCAACCTCGTAGTCGTCTCAACTGGATCAACCCTCAACTCAGTCCACTCCAAACTGGAGGGACAACACGGCCTATACAAGGCATACATATATATATCAAACTCCTATCACACAAAGGGTCACACCTAGACCCAAGGGATCCATAAGGATCATATCCAACTCGTAAACCTCAAAGCCGTAACCGGCATATCTATATCATACTCATCAAACATCCGCTACCTAGCATGCTTACTACCGCTCATACTAGGAAAGGAAAAGGATCTACCTAACTTTAGGTAGATCCGGGACAAGACGCACCTGCGTGACACAAGGGACGCAGGGGCGGAGCAAGCAACCCGCAGGCGCGGCGGAACTCAGCCTGCGGGCGCGGTGACAAGGCTGCAGAGCAAACGCAGGCACGGCGCAGGCGCTGGCGCGGACGCTACGGCACGGCTTCCGCGGGCGCGATTCAGGCGCGGGCGGCGTCTGTGCAGAACGTGAACCCGCGATTTCCTCTTCGGCTCTTCTCGTGATCAAATCACGTCTTTATCATTCCAGATTCACACACATGCATAAACATACACATTCCAACATCACCCTATGATCAACACATCTAATCCTAAGCTAAGGAAGGAAGAAACAAAGGAAGAAGGAAGAGAAGAAGGAGAAGAAGACTTACCACTTTTTGTGGCCTAACCAGGAACTGCTCACCACTAGCACCTTCAGCTGGCTTCCAAGCTCAGCCATGCACATAAGCTCATCAACAACCACAAAACCACACAAAACTCTTCCAACTCAAGGAAAACCAAACCAAGCTCAGAAGGATGAAGGAGAAGCAAGGAGGACGTGGAAGGCTGGATTGGAAAGTGAAGAAGTAAACCCTTTGCTCAGCAAGGAAGAGAAAGAAGTAAGGCAAAGGGTAAAGCACGGGTCAAAGGAGTCAACAAAAACCGGCTGCAGCCGCCGGAAACCGCTAGGGGCGGGTTCCCTGGCCCGCCATAGGGGCGGGGAAACAACAGAGGAGCCGCAGGGGCGGCCTCACAGACCCGCGGGGGCGGCTAAGGCCAAAAACGGCTCCAAAGACTAAGGCTTCACAACCTCACCCCCTAAAAACAAGTTTCGTCCCGAAACTTGTAAAATCCTCAAACCACTCGGACTCACAAGCCGAGGTACAACTCTCTCTATAACCTCAAAACATAAGCATGGAGGAAACCATCAACTCCAGCACGAACACTATCCAAGGGCATAGAGGAAAACCATCTCTAGCCAACCAGCATCACAAAAGCAGGGAGGAACGAACCATCTCCAGCTATAAACAATATCGCACTAGCACAACAAGATCTAATAAATCACAATCATATCAAGCTAGTATGACAATAAACACAGCATGCATATAAGCACATAAGCAAACACTCACCAAGATAGTACTAAGATCTACTCGTAGATCCTACATGGTATATCTATCTCAGGCATAGAACTCTGGATAGTTCCTCTGGATACTATCCTCAGTCTCCCATGTAGCCTCATCAGGTCCTCGTCTCGACCACTGTATCCTCAACATAGGTATGTCCTTCGAACAGCAGGCGTCTCATACCTCGTTCTAGGACTGCAATCGGATGCTCCACAAAAGTGTGGTCCGGCTCAACCACCAAATCATCATAACTCACAATGTGTCTCGGATCTGGTATATACTCCCTCAGCCTAAGACACGTGAAACACAGGGTGAAACACCCTCTAATCTCGGAGGCAAGGCTAATCTGTAATGCTTGCGCTCCCAACCCGATCCAAGAATCTTCGAACGGTCCGACATATCGGGGCTCAACTTCCCCTTAATGCCAAAACGTCTAACACCTCGTGTCGGGACACTCTCAGCCACACATGGGCTCCAACTCTGAACTCTAGAGGTCTACGCCTCCTATCAGCATAAGACTTCTGACGGCTCTGTGCAGTTCAGCATCCGCTCTCGAATCAGTGCTACTCGAGCCATATCATCCTGAATCTGATCAGGTGCCAAACCACTAACACTGCTCTGCTCATCCCAGCATAACGGGGTACGACATCTCTATCTATACAGTGCCTCATATGGGGCCATCCCAATAGATTTATGCCAGTTGTTGTTGTATGAGAACTCAACAAGTGGGAGATGATCTGTCCACACCTGTCCCCAATCCAACACACAAGCTTGCAGCATATCCTCGAGGGTCTGAATGGTCCTCTCTGACTGACCATCTGTCTGAGGATGGAACGCCAGAGTAAAGTGCAAACTCGTCCCCCAGGCAGTCTGAATCTGCTGCCAGAATCTCGAGGTAAAACGTCCATCTCTCTCTGAGACGATCGTCCTCGGTACACCATGGATTCTCACTATCTGCCCAGTGTACTCCTCAGCTAATCTGCTCACCGGCCACGTCTCCCTAATAGGAATGAAACGTGCCTTCTTCGTCAATCTGTCCACTATGACCCAGATGGCATAAAAACTCCAGCTCAGCCTCAGTACAGTCACAAAGTCCATGGTGACGTCCTCCCACTTCCTCTGTGAAACATGAAGTGGATGGAGCTCACCTCCAGGCCTGAAATGCTCGATCTTGACCTGCTGGCAGGTCGCACACTATGCCACAAATCTGGCCACATCGGGCTTCAGCCCTCCCCACCAATATAGACGTCTCAGATCCTGATACATCTTACTCGTACCTGGATGTACAAAGTAAGGGGTGCAATGAGCCTCCTGTAAAATCCTCTGACGTAAATCTGAATCAGCGGGTACATAGACGCGACCACGGCGTCTCAATACTCCATCTGCTCCCAGAAGAAACTGTGGTGCCTCATCCCGAGATATCCGCTCTCTGATCCTCATCAAGGTCGGGCAGGTCTCCTGCTTCTGTTGGATCTCACCCAACAGATCAGGTAGAACCTCTAAAGTACGCAGCCGGGCATCCTCATCAGGAAACTGAATGTCCAACTCTAACCAGATTAGATCCCTTTGCAACTGATGCTGAACTGTCAGCCTCGCAATCGCCTGCTCTCGAGGTGTCTTCCTGCTCAGGGCGTCGGCGACAACGTTCCCCTTCCCTGGATGATACAGAATCTCTAAATCAAAGTCCTTGATCAGCTCGAGCCACCTACGCTAGCGGTTATTCAATTCCCGCTGCGTGAAAATGTACTTCAGACTTTGATGGTCAGTGAAGATCTGACATGTAACACCATATAGGTAATGTCTCTAGATCTTCAGTGCATGAACTACCGCTAGCCAACTCCAGATCATGAGTCGGGTAGTTCTCCTCATACGTCTTCAGCTGTCTAGACGCATATGCAATCACTCTGCCCTGCTGCATCAACACACATCCCAAGCCTAGCTTGGATGCATCACTGTATACCACAAAATCCTCTGTACCCTCTGGTTGTGCCAAAATAATAGCAGAAGTCAGACGTCTCTTCAGCTCCTCAAAACTCTGCATACACTGATCAAACAATACAAATCTGGTAATCTTCCTTAGAAAACTCGTCAGTGAACGGGCAATCACTAGAGAATCCCTCCACGAAGCGTCTGTAATAACCGGCTAGGCCAAGGAAGCTACGTACTTCCTTGACGTTCGTTGGTGTAGTCCATGCAGCTACTGCCTCTATCTTCGCCGGATCAACCTTGATCCCCTCGGCGGATACAATGTGACCTAGGAATGCTACCTCTGTCATCCAAAACTCGCACTTAGAGAACTTAACATAATGTTCTCTATCCCGAAAAACCTGCAATACAGTCCTCAGATGTCTTGCATGCTCCTCTCCACTACGAGAGTATACCAGAATATCATCAATGAAAATCACCACAAACTGATCCAGGAAGTCGATGAAGATACTCTTCATCAACTCAATAAAGACGGCTGGGCATTCGTAAGTCCAAATGGCATCACTACAAACTCGTAGTGTCCATATCTGGTCCTGAATGTTGTCCTATGCACATCCTGCTCTCTCACCCTCAACTGGTGATACCCGAAACGCAGATCAATCTTGGAGAACACTGTCGCTTCCTGAAGCTGATCTAACAAGTCATCAATACGCGGCAATGGATACTTGTTCTTGATGGTCACCTTGTTCAGCTCTCTGTAATCAATACACAGTCTCAACGATCCGTCCTTCTTCCGTACGAAGAGGACAGGTGCTCCCCATGGGGACACGCTAGGGTGAATGAAGCCCTTCTCAACCAACTCCTCGAGTTGCTTCTTCAGCTCCAGCATCTCATCAGGCGCCATCCGGTATAGGGCCTTCGAGATCGGTCTCGTACCAGGTTCTAACTCAATGACAAAATCCACACTCCTCTGAGGCGGCAAACTGGACGGCTCAGCAAAAACATCTATGAACTCACAAACAACTGGGATGTCCTCTATAGCTGGACTCTCCCCCTCCTTCATGGCATAACACCAGAAGGCATCACAACCCTGTGCAATCAGTCTCGTTGCCCGTATAACACTAATAACCATGCCAGATTTTCCAAGGTGCCAACCTCGGAAAACCTCTATCTGACCTAACTCGGTAGAGAGGGTAACAGTCCTCCTACCTACATCTAAGACCACAGAATGTCTATCCATCCAATCCATAACTAGTATAACTTCCTCATGCTCTAACGGCATGACAAAGAAGTCAACTAGTAAAACACGGGTCCCTACAGAAATGGGACAGTCACGAATCTCATGGGTACCTCTAACCCTACTACCATCGGGTAACCCTATACTAAAGAGTATCCCCTCAACTGTATCTAAACCAAGACGCTCTACACAGGCATCATAAATAAAAGAATGTGTAGCACTAGTATCAAATAAAACTCTAACAGGTAAACCATGAATCAGAATGATACCTGTAGCAGTAGGTGCAGTTGGCTCCTCTACACTCCTCAACTCAAAAACTCGGCCCTGTGGGCCTCGGGTATCAGTGGTGCCCCCACCACGGCCTCTGCCTCTACTCGGCCCAGGAGCAGATCCCTGAGTCGTAGGGCGATCTAGGACTCTCTGTTGTCCCTGTATCTGTTGCTGCTGAGGTGACCTCTGCCCACCTCCCGCTACACTGGCAGGGGAAGAACCCTACTGAGATGAAGCTCTCCCTCGTCTACAGAAGGTAGCTCTATGACCAGGGCTGCCATAAGTGAAGCAGGTCACCGGCTGCCTCATACACTCTGATCTCATATGCCCATACTCACTGCAGTTGAAGCATTGTAATCCCTTATCTGCACCCGGTGCAGATGAAGGATGACTCTGGCGACTCTGACCTCAACCTGAACCAGCAGCTCCACCAGTACCACTGGTCTGTCCAGTCCGTTGTCTCTTCTCAGACCCTCCGGTCTGAGAAGCTCTCCTATGGCTAGCTCTCTCTCTCTCGTAATCAGAAGCCCGGTCCTGATAATCGACCAAGGTCTCACAGTGGAAACCCACCATATAGGTACGGGTAGTATCCCTCAGACGTCGGGAAAACAAATACACATGTTGATCTGCAGAAGGTGCAGCTGGACCCAGCAATGTCAGCTCCTCCTGAAATCTCCTAATGGCCTCTAAGACTAGTACATCATCGAACCCAGCCTCAACAAAGTCTCGCAGTTTCTCCCTCCTCAGCGAGGCAGGGCAGAAACGCTCCCGGATCATAGTCCTCATCTGCTCATAACTAGTAACCTGTACTCGTACAGACCTCCACCAGTGTTATGGCAAATCTCTGAACAAGGTCTGCACCAACTCAAGCTGCCTGTTAGCTAGACATCTAATAGACTCCAGAGCGGAGTCTACATGTCCTATCCAGAGCTCCACCTCTAACCCCACCTTCCTAGTGAAAGGAGGTACTCCCATCTGATGAAAAGCCTTCAACCAAGTGTCTGGTCGAGGCCCTCTGTGCTCCTCTGTAGCTCGAGCAATCTCAACGGCAGGTGCCGGTGCAGCTGGCACCTGTGTAACTGCATGGGATCTCTCAGATGATCCCTCTTGTGCTGGCAGATCAGGGGCACGCCTACCTGCCCTGGCAGCCTCCTCAACACGTCGAATGTACTCGCGGAAGGCTGGTCCCTCCATGGAGACACGATCAGACTCCCCAGACTGGGCTCTTTGTGGCCCCTGTCTCTCAGCTGCACCGTTCATTCTTAGGAACGACACTCTCAGCAACCTCCTCGTGGATCTCTTCTGCTGCATGTGAACCACCAGCAGGAGTCCTACCCCGTCCTCTACCAAGAGGGGGTCTACCTCTACCTCGTCTAGCTGTAGGTAAAGCTCTAGTCTGAACCATCTGCAGAAGACGTAAACCTAACTTAGAAAGCTATATATATATATATATATTCCATATGTATGGATATATATCAAATCAATCAAAACAGAATATCTATATATATCTATACTGTCGAGGTCTTCAAAGGGGAGATGGCTCACGTATACGGTATCCCAAAACATTTGTACTCATTTCAAAACCAAAACCTTTTGAAAAGTCAGCCCCTTTTCAGGTTCTGTTTAATTATCTATTCGACCTTTATCGCAGATTACTAGTGTCATTGTTGTCAACTTGGGCTCTGATACCAACGTTGTAACACCCCAAATCCGTAGGACGCGGAGTGCTACTGGGCTAGGATCTCACAATGGATCCTAACCCTAGCCTGATAACAATTTCACTGATCATACAACAAGGCACATATAGATTAAAACAAAACATGAAATTGATATATATATATATATATATATATATATCCAAAAAGGTAATACAATGTACCGCTGAGTACAAATAAAACCACACTGTACAACAAAAGAACCCATATCCCCGATAACGCCCCAATGTACGGAGCCCTCAGCGGATCACCCACTCTGGATCACTCTGCAGCTCTCCTATCCTACAAAGTATCTACAACACGGTATAAAACCGTTAGCTAACCATACACATATATAAGAGATGCAGAGCACAAACACACATCAAATAATACTAAACACGTCAACATGATATTACACATTTACCCGGTTCATTATCTTTATAAAGTCCAACAATCAACTCGTATATATATATATATATATATATATATATATATATATATATATATATATATATATATATATATATATATATATATATATATATATATATATCCATATAAACATATGTGACACGAGGAATATAACCCTCGCCTATGGGTCCAATAGCCAGCTAGAATGGTGCCTGGAACACCTCCCCGTATACCCTAAGGGAATGGAGAGTGCCCGAACCGTTTACCAGGTCTGGCCTGCCTACAGAGAACCTCCCAGACTCCCGGCGGGATGAAAGGGCAACTTATCACGGCCCTACAAAGGGCAAGAAATATACCATAGGTCGGTGACCATCATAACGCGTGCTATAAAGCATATAACAAACACCACTCATGCACACATCCAATATAGGAATGGCAACTAAGTAAGTCCCAAGGACTTACCTCAACCTCGTAGTCGTCTCAACTGGATCAACCCTCAACTCAGTCCACTCCAAACTGGAGGACAACACGGCCTATACAAGGCATACATATATATATCAAACTCCTATCACACAAAGGGTCACACCTAGACCCAAGGGATCCATAAGGATCATATCTAACTCGTAAACCTCTAAGCCGTAACCGGCATATCTACATCATACTCATCAACATCCGCTACCTAGCATGCTACTACCGCTCATACTAGGAAAGGAAAGGATCTACCTAACTTTAGGTAGATCCGGGACAAGACGCACCTGCGTGACACAAGGGACGCAGGGCGAAGCAAGCACCCCGCAGGCGCGGCGGAACTCACCCGCGGGCGCGGTGACAAGGCTGCAGGTAAACGCAGGCACGGCGCAGGCGTTGCGGCACGTCTTCCGCATGGGCGACGGCTTCCAAGCGTTGGGGCGGCGTCTGTGCAGAACGTGAACCCGCGATTCCTCTTCGGCTCTTCTCGTGATCAAATCACGTCTTTATCATTCCAGATTCACACACATGCATAAACATACACATTCCAACATCACCCTATGATCAACACATCTAATCCTAAGCTAAGGAAGGAAGAAACAAAGGAAGAAGGAAGAGAAGAAGGAGAAGAAGACTTACCACTGTTGTGGCCTAACCAGGAACTTCTCACCAATAGCACCTCAGCTGGCTTCCAAGCTCATCCATGCATAAAGCTCATCAACAACCACAAAACCACACAAAACTCTTGCAACTCAAGGGAAAACCAAACTCAAGCTCAAGAAGGATGAAGGAGAAGCAAGGAGGATGTGAAGGCTGGATTGGAAAGTGAAGAAGTAAACCCTTGCTCAGCAAGAAAGAGAAAGAAGTAAGGCAAAGGGTAAAGCACGGTCAAAGGAGTCAACAAAACCGGCTGCAACCGCCGGAAACCGCAGGGGCGGGTTCCCTGGCCGCAGGGGCGGAACAACAGAGGAGCCGCAGGGGCGGCCTCACAGACCCGCGGGGGCGGCTAAGGCCAAAAACGGCTCCAAAGACTAAGGCTCTCACACCTACGTAAGTCACTTTCACACCTATTAGATAGTGTTGTGATTATATATATATAGTATATGTGTGTTGATTATGTGATTTCTTGCTTGTTAGGTTGTGACGGGTTTTAATTGACGTTATCGGTTTGGCTTAGAGCCGTTGAGTGAGATTTTCCGAGGCAAATACTTGTGAGATTTTTATGTGAGCATGATTTAAGTTTAAGTTGTTATATTATTGCATGCATGAAATGGCGTAATTGATTACTATTTACGAGTTATGTTTTGTCGTTTTGAAAGATATTTGGTTTGATACTTCCAATATGTATATATACATGATGAGGTTTAAAGACAAGTGTTTGTGGAAAGTGTATTGATTTTGCCTTTGCTTTGAGTTTATGATATGAATTTGATAAGTTGAATTTGAAAGCTTGTGAATATCTGGACTTGAGTTGTTTTGCCATTATTTGCGGTGTTGTGTTTATGTTGACTTGTAGAGTTTGTACTTGAGTTAATTTGAAAAGAACCAGATTATTTGATATTGAGGTTTTGAGATGACTTGGTCTTTGACCTAATCGGATTTTTCCATATATATATATGTGTGTGTGTGCGCGCGCGCGCGTGCGTGCGTGTGATGATTTGGTCTATGACCAACGGGCAATCGCACTTGTTATTTATGTGGTCTATGACCATGATGACATTTTTGTTGGTGATACTGTACCGTTTTCATGATTCTTATTCACTCCTCGGTTAGAGCGGACCATGATTACCAGTGGTACATGGTTTGAGCGGGCCGATGGTTGTGCCCAACCTTAGCGGATGACAACGATTCACCAGATCCGTGTTTACTATATTCATCCCGTGATAGGGGTTTAGGAGGGACCTTCGTGGTCAAGAAATAGGCTTGAACATTCGCTAAATTAGAACTTTACAAATTGTATTTGAAAACAGTTTTTAAATAAAGATTGCTCGACCATGTTTTGATATGATGATTTTGTGATGAGTTGAGTAAGGGGCAATGTAACGTCCGGAATTTTATTAATTTTATTCCGAACTTGGAGCACTTTGTAGTTATCCCGTAATCCCGAGATGTCGAGAGCCGGGATTTATTCCTAAGAAAATCCCGAGCCGACTCGTCGTTTTTCCTCTTTTTCCCGCTTTCCGACCCTTCGTTCCGGGTCGAAGTGACAAGGGGTCATTTCCGACCCCTCGTTCCGGGGTGATGTGACATGACAGCTGTTGTCCCCTCTCCCTTGACAGCCCTTGTCCCCTCCCTCTCTCTCTCCTCTCTTTCTCTTTCAAGTTCATTTCCCTCTCCCTCTTCCTCTCTTTGCGCTCTTCTCTTCTTCCTTTTGGATTGCAACTCTTGCATGTGTAGACTACAGTAGAGGGATCCCAGATCAAGTGTGGTAAGCTTCTTCCTCTTCCTTCCTTCTCCTTCATTGCTGATTCACCCCTTTCTTCTTCCCTCCTTCATCCATAGCCATGGATGAAGCTTTTGAGAGGTTTTTTACTCAACTCTTTGCATGGCTGCGTTCTTAGCTCGATTAGGTCGTGAATAGGAGCCTACGATCAGTAGGGAGTGTTTGGAGAAGACCCAACAAGGAAAGGAGGACTTTGGAGCCAAGGGATTCACGATCGAAGACGAAGTTCTGCACAGAACCCGCGGGGCGGATCATCACGCCCGCAAGCGCGGCCAGCCGCAGGGGCGGCACAGCACGGCCGCGGGAGCGGCCCAGCACCGCCGCGGGCGCGGGTCAGCACCACCGCGGGGGCGGCTCCAGGGCTCCAGGACACGGACGGCGCGGGGGCGGCTCCTGGTTCCGCAGGGGCGGCCTCTGCTCCGCCGGGGCGCCGGCTTGACTCCGCGGCTGCGTTTCTTCGATAGTAGGTTCCTCCTCTCCCTTCCCCTTCGTTCATTCCTTAGTATTGTTGTTGAATCATGTTAGTAACATGCCTAGGATGGATCTAGAGTAGCTTGAAATACCATTTAGTGGTTGTGAACCTAGGAGCCCCTAAGGCTCGATGTAATTGTTGGATATGAGCATGTGAGCATGATGGATCTTCTAGGCTAGCTTGTGCCTCTTGGGTTGAGGACTACTATCTTTGAGGTTATGAACTGTTGGGTGTTACTTTCATGTGTGGAGAGTGTGATGAGCATGATAGACCTAGTAGGCTTTTACTCGTTCTTGAGTTTTGAGTATGATCATATGAGAGTTAGTAGGTTGTTGAGATATCTCCTCATGCGTTGAGTGAGATGTGAGTATGAGAGATTCTAGGATGCGGTCCTAGAATGAGAGTCAAATGATCTTGCGTAAATCATTTGTGTAGAAGTCTTAGACTTCTTGAGTTGAGCGGGTTTTGATGGTTATCTTGTTGTGAGCAGGTTGTGTGCGTCTTCCCAAGGGAAGCAAGGGCGTTTGTGAGTTAGCATTGGGACGAGGTAAGTCTCCGGACGTACTTAGCTCGTATTTTATGTATTAGCATTGATGTGTGTTTGGTGGTGTGTGCTTATGTTATGTTATAACAATTAAACCGGTAATTAGGACCACCGACCTTATATGTATATGTTGGCCCAAGTGTATGATAACGAGCGGTGACATCACTACCTACGACCGAGTGAGTCTAGGGGGATTTCGGCGACTGGCCCGGCGGGTGATATGGTCGGGTGCATCCGTACCATTCTTGCCGGAAGGGGGGACCGGGACGAGACCACGGTGGTTCTCGTGTCACAAACCGAAGTTGAATTAGAACGGGATACGACTTAATAATAAAAAGATAATAAACCGGATTGTGTGTTTTATGTTTTGTGTTATGTATGTGTTTGTGCCTTCACCGCTTTTTTAATGCTTCGAATATGAGCTAACGGTTTTAAATCGTGGTTGTAGATGACTTGCAGGTTAGGGACGCCGCCGAGTGAGGTGGAGGAGTGGACAACCGGGGTCTCCGTACATTATAGGACGGGGATGGTTTTTGGTTTATGTTTCATCTTGTTAGTTTGTGGATGTTATTGTATGTTTAGATTTCCGTATCGGGTTATGTCGTTTTGAGGACTCGGCTGAGTTTCCACGTTGTATTCTTACCTTTCAGTTTCTCACATACATTACAAACGTTTTCGAGTTTTGCCTTTATTTGTGCCTTATTGGAAAGGTCCGGTGAAATTGTTGTCAGGCTAAGGGTCGGAACCCATTGTGAGGTCTCGCCCGTAGCATCCCGAGTCCCGCGGATTTGGGGTGTTACCGGCAAGATTTACCTTGTTACCCCATTTCGGTCCATTGACCATTGATTATGAGTTTATATACATACATATTGGTTATTTGTGATGATGTTGAGTTATTTGGAGTATTTGATTTCGAACGTTTGAGTATTATGAGTATGATTGAGACTTTGATGATTTAAAACTCTTGTAAGTATTATGGTTATATTTTAAAATATGATGGTTTGAATTCCCGTATGGGATGTTATTGAGTTATTCGAGACGTGATTGATTTTGAATTGAGACTGATTGTATATGTTTTAAGATGTTATTGGTTTGAAACCCGTTTGAGACGATGATGAGTATATTTGAGATGACATTGTTTGAAATGTTTTAAAGATGATCTTGAGTAATTAAGTCATGATGGTTTAGATTCCATTGAGTATTGATGATATTTTCAAGCATGAGGTTATTTAACTCTTTCGAGTATTTTCCAAAGTGATCGTGTGGTTTTATGTATGCTTATACTCATGTCTTGATCATATATGTATATTGCTTATGTAATTGCTTACTCTATGTGGAAGACTAACCCCACTATGGTGGGACTGGTTATGTTTTTGACATAATCAGGTACAAACACTTCAGGAGCATGGATGTTAGGAACCCTAGTGAGAGTTTTATCGGTTTTGTGGGATGGTCGTATTTTTCTAGGACTCGATCCTAAGCTTGTTTTCCATCTTTTTAGGCCGGATTGTTTTAGAGTCTGGATTATTGTGGTTATTACGTTTTTTTTGCTTTGTGGGTTTGGACCCCTTTGTGGTTAGCGTCATGGGACGTCTTTTGGGATTTCCTTTATCCGTTGTTGTTGGCAAGTTATGCCTTTTAGTGTGTTGTTATGTTATTTCTTATCTTTATATTAATTATTTTACCCCGATGGAGTTCTTGTCCAGGGCTCCTGACGCTGTGACGCCTATCCCGTGTTTGGGGCATTACAAATTCCCTTTCTAATTGTTAGGCTACAATGACTACAATGTGTACTCGTTGAACTTGGTGTCCCTTATTAAAACAAAACTTGCTATTTATCCGGGCAAAATGTTGTTTCATACTTCTCCTCCACCTTCTTCTTCTTCACGACTCACTTCTTCTTCCTCCTCGTTGCACCTTTTCATGTCATCTACTATACTCTTGTTTAATTCCTCCTACCCTACTCGAAAAATCGTTTATCACAAGAGTTTTTATTAAGAAAAACATGTTGTCACAAAGTATATCTAATGCGTATATGGATCACAATGGTTCCTTATTAAATAATAATAAATCCAAATTAATTATGACTTGTTTTCAAATAATTCAATTTTATAACCTAAAATTTATGAAACCAAATTATAATTCACACTCAATTAAAAATTAAATAAATAAAATATAAAAATAATAATTATATCCAAATTTAACGATCATTTCTAGTTTAATTGCATATTCACTATTTATATTATTTTATGATGGCTTATAACAGTTATATTGTAGGTTCGATAGATATTAAGTACGGTTGTTCCTTCCCAAATATCCGATAGTTTTTTTTGGGTAAAAGTGGTATATGTATCCGATCCGAACCTGATTGGATACCATCCTTGAAGACAAAGCGGTATGTATAACGGATACCCAGATTATCCAGTTACAATCCACACTTGTTGGCTTGTCATCGTTTTTATACAAAATAGCTACAATTCATTGATTTCAAATTTGTGTTGTTAATTTTTAATTTGATTTAAATATATAGTTTTAAACACGAGTATGGGTTAAAATACAAAATGATAATACACAATGATATCATAATATAAATCCATCCATATATGAAACATAAAACTTCTTGTTGGGATCCATGAAGGTTAAATATATCTATCACTTTTCTCAAAATGAATCCAGCATAAATGAATAAGATAGATGCATCTACTTCAAGAACAGTCCAAACAAGTGCATATTGATGTGTCTATACGTAGATGACATGCAGCAATAAATAAATAATTAACGAAACTAACATGTAAAGTGAGAAGTATAACTTGAAAGGCATGAAATTAGATATGTTATACTAGGGATAAAAAAATCAATATGTTAAAATAAATTTTATTGTTGTGATTATAAATATATATATATATATATATATATATATATATATATATATATATATATATATATATATATTTGTTATAGCAAGAAAATATTTTTTAAAATTATAAATATGGTAATGTAAAGATACGAGAAAAT
Source organism: Fagopyrum tataricum (assembly GCA_002319775.1). Taxonomy (NCBI): domain Eukaryota; kingdom Viridiplantae; phylum Streptophyta; class Magnoliopsida; order Caryophyllales; family Polygonaceae; genus Fagopyrum; species Fagopyrum tataricum. The sequence continues at coordinate 7,161 of NCTC01003728.1, read as the reverse complement.
GAAGTTGATATTAAAATTGACATGTTATTATAGAAAATTTTCTTTTATATGAGCTTAAATGCATGTAGACGGTTAATTTGATTAATCATGACCATTACAACAAAAGTAGTATTAATAGCCATATACATAATATTTGAACAATAAATAATAAAAAATTCATTCAAATGTATCTTATTGTATAAATAAATATTTAAAAGGACATTATTTTATACTATATACATAGTTATATTTGATAATAATCATTCAATAATAGAAACCATATAAAGATTAATATTAATTATATGCATTTTACAAACATCAACATCTAATTCTCTCAAATAGTTATATATATAACATTAATGCATGAATTTCCAACGTACATGCATAAAAACACTCAATTTGAATTTCCAAATTCTCCTAATCTCTACTATAAATATTTCCTTTACCGCATCGTTTTTTCTATCCACCTATTTGCATTTGATAAATCTCATTCAAACATATTTTACATCGAAACATGAAGAGTCATATTGCAACAACTCTCTTTCTCATCCTTCTAGTAGCCTTCTCTTATGGTATGTATGTGGAAAATGCTATTACAACTAATATAACGGGAGTGAGCATTCTTTGACATTTAAGGCATAAGATAAGATGTAGATGTCTATTCCATGCAAAACTAAGAAAAAACACATAAAAATACATCTAAAAGGATAGCATCAAAACAAGTTATCAAAATACCTCATACTTAACTCTTACTTATCCTCAAGTAAAAATAAAATACAAAGGATAAAGAAAGAAAACAAGCATAGAAAGGTAAAAAGGAAATTGTTTTAAAGTATGCTTCAAATGTCACTTTTCAAAATATTAGAGGCAAGGCATTAAGACATATTTGAAAATAATGAGCATGAAAATAAGCATGGAAGAATAGATGCTAAATCTTCACACATAAAACCTATAGTTATAATCCTAAGTTAAGACAACTCATACTTCCTACTTAGAGGTTTTATATGATGGTTGCATATGACTTGTATTGCTTATCCAAATGTTTAAAACATAGCTAAAGTGTAACACCCCAAATCCGTAGGACTCGGAGTGCTACTGGGCTAGGATCTCACAATGGATCCTGACCCTAGCCTGACAACAACTTCACTGAATCTTACAACAAGGCACCAATATATTAAAACAAAACATAAAACTGATGTATATATATATACTGATCAAAAGGTAATACATAGTACTGCTGAGTACAAAAGTCAAAAAACAACTCCGTACAACATAAATAACCCGAAACCCCGATATCGTCCCTGTGTACGGAACCCTCAACAGATCACCCCTCCGGATCACTCTGCAGTTCTCCTAACCTGCAAAGGATCTACAACACGGTATAAAACCGTTAGCTAACCATACACAAATATAAGAGAGGCAAGAGAACAACCACACATCATATAAACGATAACACATCAACATGATATCACACATTTACCCGGTTTATTATCTTCATAACGTTAAGCACGCAAGAGTATATAAATCAGTATATGAAAATAGGTGACACGAGTAATATAATCCACGCCTCTGCGTGCAATAGCTAGCTAGAGTGGTATCAGCGCACCTTCCCGTATACCGTAAGGAGTGGTATCAGTACCTTTCCCGTATACCAAGTCTAACTAGCGTACAAAGAACTTCCCAAACTCCACTACGGGATGAAAGGGTAAGTTGTCACAGCCACTACAATGGGCGGTCAATATAACATAGATCGGTAATGAATCATATCGCATGCTAATAATCACATAACACACACCACTCAAGCACACATCCAATATAAGGACGGTAGCTAAGTAAGTCCTATGAACTTACCTCAATCTCAGAAGTATCTCGCTCGAGCAATTCCCAAAAACGTCCACTCCAACTGGAGGACAACACAGCCTATACAAGGCACACATATATATATCACAATCCTATCTCACACAAAGGGTCACACCTAGACCCAAGGGATCCATAAGGTAAAAAAATCCAACTCGTAACCTCAAGGCCGTAACCGGCATATCTATATCATACTCGTCATAAACCGATACCTAGCATGATACTAGTTCCCTCATACTAGAAAGGAAGGGAACTACCTAACTATAGGTAGCCCCGGGACAAGACGCACCTGCGTGATCTACTGACGCAGGGGCGGAACGCAGGCAACCGCGGGCGCGGTGACACTCAGCCGCGGTGGCGGTGACAAGGGTCGTTGGCAACGCGGGCACGGCGCTGCGGCACGTTTTCCGCAAGGGCAGTGACTTCTGGCCGCGGGGGCGGCGACAGTGCAGAATGAAACCTCGCGGCTTCTCTTTAGCTCTTCACGTGATCAAATCACGTCTACTATCTTCCATAGCCACATACAAACATATACATACACGTTCCAACATCAAACTATGATCAACATACATCTAAACCTAAGCTAAAGAGATGGAATCAAAGAAGAAGAGAAGGGGAAGAAGCAAAGGACTTACCACACTTGAGTCTTAAGCTGCACAGAGGATCAACACACCACACCACTAACTCTGGAGCTCAACAAAGCATCCCACATCGTCAACATCATCATCCACACATTTAAACACATCCAAGCTCAAGGATTCTCACACACTAACTCAAGGAGAGGGAAGAAGAAGCAAGTAGGACGTAGGTGAGTTGGAAAGGTGAAGTGAAGAAGTGAAACCCTTGCTCAGCAAGGTAGGAAAGGGTAAAGACGAGGGTTAAAGCACGGGTAAAAGGAGTCAACAAAACCGGCTGTAGCCGCCGTAAACCGCAGGGGCGGATCACAGGGCCGCAGGGGCAGGAACCCGCAGGGGCGCCAACATGCCCGCGGGTGCGGAAAAACCAATCTCGGCCCAAAGCCAATCTCGGCTATGGTCCGATCTCGGTCCGAAAGAAAAAGCTCTCACATCTCACCCCCCTAAAAACAAGTTTCGTCCCGAAACTTGCAAGATCCATAAAACACTCGGACTCGGAAGCCGAGGTACACTCTTTATAACCTCAAACATAAGCATGGAGGAAATCATCAACTCCAGCAGAAAACTATACTATCCAAGGCCTAGAGGAAAATCATCTCTAGCCAAATCATAAACATATCATAAGGCATAGAGGAAGCACATCTCTAGCCGTATCATAATCATAACAAAAAGGCATGGAGGAAGAACATCTCCAGCGCTACTATGTCCATCAAAATAGCATGGAGGAGAGAACCATCTCCAGCTAAATCCTAAACGTATCACAATAGCATGGAGGAAAGAACCATCTCCAGCTATAAACAAGAATCATACTAGCAGAACAAGATCTAATAAGATCATAATCACATCAAAGCTAGCATGAAATGAACACATCATAATATATAAGCATATAAGCATATAAGACTCACCAAGCTGGTACTAAGATCTACTCGGTGATCCTACTGGTGCACCTATCTCGGCATAGAACTCTGGATAGTTCCTCTGGATACTATCCTCAGTCTCCCATGTAGCCTCCTCAGGTCCTCGTCTCGCCCACTGTATCCTAAGCATAGGTATGTCCTTCGAACGCAGGCGTCTCATACCTCATTCTAGTATTGTAATCGGATGCTAAACAAAAGTGTGGTCCGGCTCAACCACCAAATCCTCATAACTCACGATGTGTCACGGATCTTGTATATACTCCCTCAGCTGAGACACGTGAAACACAGGGTGAACACCCTCTAATCTCGGAAGCAAGGCTAATCTGTAAGTTGCGCTCCAACCCAATCCATAATCTCGAACGGTCCGACATATCGGGGACACAACTTCCCCTTAATGCTAAAACGCCTGACACCTCGTGTCGGGGACACTCTCAGCCACACATTGGCTCCAACCCTGAACTCTAGAGGTTTACGCCTCCTGTCAGCATAAGACTTCTGACGGCTCTGTGCAGTCAGCATACGCTCTCTGATCAATGCTACCCGAGCCATATCATCCTGAATCTGATCAGGTGTTAAACCACTGACATTGCTTTGCTCATCCCAGCATAACGGGGTACGACATCTCTGTCCATACAGTGCCTCATATGGGGCCATCCCAATAGATGCATGCCAGTTGTTGTTGTAGGAGAACTCAACAAGTGGGAGATGATCCGTCCACACCTATCCCCAATCCAACACACAAGCTCGCAGCATATCCTCCAGGGTCTGAATGGTCCTCTCTGACTGACCATCTGTCTGAGGATGGAACGCAGTCGTGAAGTGCAAACTCGTCCCTAGGGCAGTCTGAATCTGCTGCCAGAATCTCGAGGTAAATCGCCCATCTCTGTCTGAGACGATCGTCCTCGGTACACCATGGAGTCTCACTGTTTGCCTATTGTACTCCTCAGCTAATCTTCTCACCGGCCACGTCTCCCTAATAGGCATGAAACGTGCCGTCTTCGTCAATCTGTCTACTATAACCCAGATGGCATCAAAACTCTGGCTCAACCTCAGTCCGGTCACAAAATCCATGGTGACGTCCTCCCACTTCCTCTGTGGAACAGGAAGGAGATGGAGCTCACCTCCAGGTCGGAAATGCTCGATCTTGACCTGCTGGCAGGTCGCACACTGAGCTACAAATCTGGCTACATCGGGTTCAGCCCTCCCCACCAGTATGAACGTCTCAAATCCTGATACATATTACTCGTACCTGGATGTACCGAGTAAGGGGTACAATGAGCCTCCTGTAAAATCCTCTGCCTCAACTCTGTGTCAGTAGGTACACAGACGCGACCGCGGCGCCTCAAAACTCTATCTGCTCCAAGCAGGAACTGTGGTGCCTCATCCCGAGACATCCTATCTCTGATCCTCTGTAATGTCGGGCAGGTCTCCTGTTTCTGTCGGATCTCATCCAACAGATCAGGAAGAACCTCTAAAGTACGCAGCTGGGCATCCTCATTAGGAAACTGGATGTCCAACTCTAACCAGATCAGATCTCTCTGCAATTGATGCTGAACTGTCAGTCTCGTAATCGCCTGCTCTCGAGGTGTCTTCCTGCTCAGGGCGTCGGCGACAACGTTCGCCTTCCCCGGATGATACAAGATCTCTAGATCAAAATCCTTGATCAGCTCAAGCCACCTACGTTGGCCGTTATTCAATTCCCGCTGCGTGAAAATGTACTTCAGACTCTGATGTTCTATGAAGATCTGACATGGAACACCATAAAGGTAATGTCTCCAGATCTTCAGTGCATGAACTACCGCGGTCAACTCCAGATCATGAGTCAGGTAGTTCTCCTCATACGTCTTCAGTTGTCCAGACGCATATGCAATAACTCTGCCTCGCTGCATCAAAACACATCACAAGCCTAACTTGGATGCATCACTGTAAACCACAAAATCCTCAATACCCTCTGGTTGTGCCAAAATAGGAGCAGAAGTCAAACGCCTCTTCAACTCCTCAAAACTCTGTCTGCACTGATCAGACCACACAAATCTGGTAGTCTTCCTCAGCAAACTCGTCAGTGGACGGGCAATCACAGAAATCCCTCCACAAAGCGTCTGTAATAACCGGCTAGGCCAAGGAAACTACGTACTTCCTTGACGTTCGTCGGTGTCATCCAAGCTGCTATTGCATCTATCTTCGCTGGATCAACCTTGATCCCCTCAGCTGAAACTACATGACCCAGGAATGCTACCTTTGGCATCCAGAACTCACACTTAGAGAACTTAGCATAAAGTTCTCTATCCCGCAAAACCTGCAATACAGTCCTCAGATGTCCTGCATGCTCCTCACTGCTACGCGAATATACCAGAATGTCATCTATGAAAACCACCACAAACTGATCCAGGAAGTCGATGAAGATGTTGTTCATCAACTCCATAAAGACGGTTGGGGCATTCGTAAGCCCAAATGGCATCACTACAAACTCGTAGTGGCCATATCTGGTCCGGAATGCTGTCCTATGCACATCCTTCTCCCTCACCCTCAGCTGGTGATACCCGGAACGCAAGTGAATCTTGGAGAACACAGTAGCTCCTTGTAACTGATCTAACAAATCATCAATGCGCGGCAGTGGATACTTGTTCTTGATGGTCACCTTGTTTAGCTCTTTGTAATCTATACACAGTCTCAACAATCCGTCCTTCTTCCGTACGAAGAGGACAGGTGCTCCCCAAGGGACACGCTAGGGCGAATGAAGCCCTTCTCAGTCAACTCCTCGAGTTGCTTCTTCAGCTCCAGCATCTCGACAGGCGTCATCCGGTATGGGGCCTTCGAGATGGGTCCGTACCAGGCTCTAGCTCGATACTGAAATCCACACTCCTCTGAGGCGGCAAACTGGACGGCTCGGCAAACACATCAGTAAACTCACAGACAACTGGAATGTCCTCTACAGCTGGACTCTCCCCCTCCTTCATGGCATAACACCAGAAGGCCTCGCAACCCTGTGCAATCAGTCTAGCTGCCCGTATAGCACTGATAACTGTACCTGTCTTTCCAAGGTCCCAACCTCGGAAAACCTCTATCTGGCCTAACTCGGTAGAGAGGGTAACAGTCCTCCTACCTACATCTAGGACTGCAAAGTGTCTATCCATCCAGTCCATACCTAAAATGACTTCTTCATGCTCTAATGGCATGACAAAGAAGTCAACTAATAACACACGGGTCCCTACAGAAATGGAACAACCGTGAATCTCACGGGTACCTCTGACCCTACCACCATCGGGTAACCCTATAATAAAGGGCATCCCCTCAACTGTATCTAACTCAAGACGCTCTACACAGGCATCAGAAATAAAAGAGTGCGTAGCACCAGTATCAAATAAAACTCTAACAGGTAAACCATGAATCAGAATGGTACCTGTAGCAGTAGGTGCAGCTGACACTCTGCACTCCTCAACTCAAAAACACGACCCTGTGGGCCTTTGGTATCAGTGGTGCCCCACCACGACCTCTGCCTCTACTCGGCCCAGGAGCAGATCCCTGAGTCGTAGGGGCGATCTGGGATCTCTGCGGTCCCTGAGTCTGCTGCTGCTGAGGTGGTCTCTGCCCACCTCCCGTTGCACTAGCAGGAGAAGAACCCTGCTGAGATGAACGCTCCACCCTTGCGGCAGTAAACAGCTCGTGACCTTGCCTACTACAAGGTGTAGCAAGTCACCAATGGCCTCGTACACTCTGCCTCATATGCCCTAGATCTCCACAGTTAAAGCACTGACGTCCCTTCTCTGCAACCG
>NCTC01003727.1:0-24220 GCA_002319775.1 Fagopyrum tataricum | reverse complement strand
GTCCTATAAATAGATAGAAGCTTACAAATAGATAAAATTCCTTATAAATAGATAGGATTCTATAAATAGATAGAATCCTCCGCGGGGCTCCGCCCCCCGCACCCCCTGTCGCCCCGGACCCATTAATCCATGGCCCAAAAATATGTTTCCCCTGGCCCATTGTATCAGTATACCTAGATTTATTGTCTTATTATAACAATCTCCACCTAAACAACATAATCTAATACAAAAATTGGAAAACACATACAACTCCAGGATCTTGTCACCAGATCCTCCTTGTTTCTCTTAACAGGGGGCTTTCTAACTCATCCAACACAAAGACATGACCCCAAAAACTTCCCCGTCCTATAATGTACGGAGACCCCGGTTGTCCACTCTTCCACCTTACTCGGCGGCGTCCCTAACCTGCAAGACATTGTTGAAGAAAACACAGCCGCGGAGTCAAGCTGGCGCCCCTGCGGATCTGTCACCGCCCCTGCGGCCTCCTGGCGCCGACCCTGCGCTTCCTGGTGCCTCCTAGCGCCTCCCCTGCCTAGCCGCCTCCTGGTGTCGCCTGCGCCGCCCCTGCGGTTCCTGACGCCTCCTGATGCCGCCCCTGCGGCTCCTGACGCCTCCTGGTGCCGCCTCTACGGTTCCTGGCGCCGCCTCTGCGGTTTCCTGGCGCCTCCTAGCGCCGCCCTGCGGCTCCTGACGCCTCCTGGTGCCGCCCCTGTGGTTCCTGGCTCCGCCTGGCGCCTCCTGGTGCCGTTCCTGCGGTTCCTGGCGCCTCTTGGCGCCGCCCCTGCGGTTCCTGGCGCCGCCCCTGCGCTTCCTAGCACCTCCCGGCGCCGCCCTGCGGTTTTCTGGCGCCGCCCTTGCGGTTCTTCCTGGCCGCCTCCTGGTGCCGTCTGGCGCCTCCTGGCGCCGCCCCTGTGGTGGCCTGAGCCGCCTCTACGGTTTCCTGGCTCCACACCCGCGGCTTTGTTGATCCACCGCGCGGTCACATTGCAGAAGCTCATCTTCTTCGTCTTCAACATCCCCTGTTGCGTTAGCAGATCCTTAACTCGTCGCTGCCAAAGACCGAAGTTGTCAGTTCCGTTAAATCGCGGAATCTCAAATTTTGCAACGGAACTCATCGAAAACCTTGCTCTTGATACCCATTGTTGTGATCTTTCAACGAGTTACTTCAGAAATAGAGAGAAGAAGAGAAGACAAAACGTTTTGTGGTTTTGCTCCACAAACCTTGCAGCTACGGTTTTCAATATACTTTGGTAGATAATGAATACAACCCTACACCTATCTATTTATAACCATATATAAATAGATAGAATCCTCTATAAAAAGATAGTGTCCTATAAATAGATAGAAACCTACAAATAGATAGAATTCCTTATAAATAGATAGGATTCTATAAATAGATAGAATCCTCCCGGGGGCTCCGCCCCCCGCACCCCTGTCGCCCCGGGCCCATTAATCCATGGGCCCAAAAATATGTTTCCCCTGGCCCATTGTATCAGTATACCTAGATTTATTGTCTTATTATAACAATATCATTGTAGCAATCATTCATCCCTATCCGGGGTAAAGTCTCAAAGACGGAAACTTGTTCCACATGTCACGAAACCAGGTACAAGAATTTGTATTATGGTTTCTTCCATCCCCGTATTCCACAAAACCATGGGTCGGTAAGAACCCTCATGGTCACTAGATTACGACGGCAAGGGATACAATCATCAATTTCGCAATAAAGAACATTCACTAAGTCATAACTATGAAGTAATACTACATAATCAATTCACTCCACATTGAGTAAATTGAACAAATGAAGAACAAGATACCGATATAGAAGAAATAACCAAGGACATTAATATTTGCCCCAATCGGGGGTTTGTTGGATAATTTTTTTTGACTCGTACATATGAAACTAGAGTCCAAACATTGACAACAAACCATGTGCAACCGAAAAGCTCCGGGCTTCTATTTTTGTCTTATCACATAAACAAATTTTTGTCACGTCAGCTTAGTAGCGCTATTTCAGTTTTTCACTAATTTACACCCACAACAAAAAGCAATTAGGGCTCTAGTTTTAACTTTTTACTAATTCTATTTCCTTTTCAATTAACTGGGAGTTGTTTATTCTTATATCATTCTTATTATTAATTAATGTAACTATTATAAATGAACATTAGCCATAAATTAAAATTTAAATATTTATTAAATTGATCAAATGCCAAAAAAAAAAATCCAATTAAGCACATTCAACATTTAAAAAATTCAAAAAAAGCAACACAATTTTAAATAACAAACAACGATTATTATTATTTTTAAATATATAAAACCCATACGTCGTTACATATATAAATTTTTAATTTTATGTAAAAAGAAACTTTTAAAAGGGGAACCCTATATGCACCGGTGTTTAAATTTACAAAACGCATAGTTTCAATGTAGTGCGAGTACGTTGAAAGTTTTCAAACTTCAATGCATGACAGCTGTGTTTAAAGTTGAAGTAAGTGTTAAATTTTTTATAAGTAGCGGTTACTCATAAGTGTTAAAAATTTTCCTCCAAAGTAATATATGTCCACTACTTTATATATATATAATATTATATATATATATATATATATATATATATATATATATATATATTATATATATATATATATATATATATATAACGGGATTGGAATAATGGACCGAATAACGTAATAACATAATATCATAACTGTATCATAATAATTCAACCAAAATATCATACATACTCCAACTAAATACAAAGTATCATCCCAAAATAAAATATAGATGTCATAAATTTCACTGTTGTGAAGTCCGGGCCTGAGAAGGGTCAAGTGGTGGCCGGCTGTCCCATCGCCTCGTCAACAAACTGCTGCAACTCATCCACTATCTCATCCGCCGTATATGTACCACGATCACGTATCATATCTTGAATCCTACCAACAAGGACATAACATATGTTATTTACAAAAAACAAATAGTTAGAAACTGAATAATAGATGAACGGAATAAAAACATGTACAAATTAGATATCTTACACGAGTGTCGGAAACATGGACAGGAGGTGGCCGATCCATGGGAGGTGGTTGTGCAGCTGACCCTAGAAAGAGGTACGGGTGACCCCAATCAGAGAACCACGTCATGTAGTCACCAGCTACTACTCATGGGACGGGGCCAACTCTATGCTAACCAATGAGAAGCGTGTGACCTCCTCATTTCTCCTAGACCACCTATTGTGCGACTAGTGATACCGAATTTTGTAACATATGCCCCTAATAGCGGGGCGCTCCTCCGTGGTCACAATATACGATTGTTAATATGTCTCATGGATTTTTCCAATATATATGGCTCCTCTATGTCACCGATACAGACGGTGCCTTTGTATCTAGAAATAGCAAACTCTCCGTCAAAGTCCAAGACACGGTCATCGTATGGCATAAATATGACGTCCTTCGGCCTTATCTCCTCTAGTTGTCGACATAAAGACGTCAACCTCTGAAGCGTCAAGGCGGGATCTTCGGATCGAAATCCTCGAAGTCAAACGTGCAGATCCTTGTTGCTCAACATATATGGCGGCTGAATTGCAAAGAGAGGGAAAGTGTGCATATATCCATGCCTATAGCTTGCAAGAATCGAAAGTTGATACCCGTATGAGTGAGGTGCATATACACACGGTCTTCACCCTAGACCGGGAAGACAGACCAAGATATCAATACAAACATCATAAAATCCCTACCCCAAGCATACGAGCTAGTCATCTCATGATTGGCTATGAGGTCGATCACCCATGACGTAGATATCAATACAAACATCATAAAATCCCTACCCCAAGCATACGAGCTAGTCATCTCATGATTGGCTATGAGGTCGATCACCCATGACGTATCTAGTTAGTAGTCTTATCGACTACCAACACCGATCCCATCAACAACATCAAATATTTGGATGTCAGTCCAGTTGCCGGTGGGGATGGGTGAAGGAGGAAACATATGGTGAGTCGGCCTCCTAATGGCCTTTGCAAGGATGGAGGTGCCATGGTCCTCGGCCTTGACCGTTGTCATCTCAAATGTGGAGCTCAGCCACTCTACGTGACGATATGTGCTCATTGTCACCTCACATGACTCCCCGTCTATCTAGAGACCCATCAAAATAGCCACGTCATGGATGGTGATCGTCATCTTACCCATGGGAGATGAAAATTACTGATCTTAGGGTGACACCACTTGACGAAGGCATGACAAAGTGTGATCAACTCTGGAGAAGTCAAACGTCTATAGATCAATCAATTCACTCCGGTTTGGCCATAGCAAAGTAAGCAAACTACCCCCCGGATCATCTCGATCACGATGCCACTCATACAAATATCTCACTTGGCCGATACGTTGGTGTACCTTCACTAGCTCTCTAACGATCTTCATTTGAAACAAATAAACGTTACTCATGAAAAAATACATTTATTCACATTCATCGCCAAAATCTAGTAACATACCTCGTCAATCCCATATAGAGGCAGCCCTGTGGTCGGCGTACCTCGTCATCAGATCTCGATCCCTAGGAAGGGCACCAGTCTCTCCAGGAACACGAGTAGTAGAATATGAAGGTTTGTGGGATGGAAATGGTGTGTGGGAAGGAGAGGGTCTGTGGGATGGAGATGGTACGTGAGAAGGAGATGGTATGAGGGATGGAGAGGGTATGTGAGAAGGAGAGGGTGTGCGGATGAATAAGGTGCGTATGAAGGAGTAGTGAATGTGGAAGTGTGAAAACTAGATGTAGAAGCATGGGTAGGAGCAAGAGATGATGTAAAGGGTGTAACACCCCAAATCCGTAGGACTCAGAGTACTACTGGGCTAGGATCTCACAATGGATCCTGACCCTAGCCTGACAACAAGTTCACTGAATCTTACAACAAGGCACCAATAGATGAAAACCAAAAACATAAAACTAGTATAAAAGTATCAAAAGGTTTATACAACACTGTTGAGTACAAACAAAACATAACGTATATACATGGTCAAAATAACCCGTAGCCCACGAGTACGACCCCAGTGTACGGAGCCCTCAGCAGATCGCCCACTCTAGATCACTCTGCAGCTCTACTATCCTGTAAAATATCTACAACACGATATAAAACCGTTAGCTAACCATACACATATATAAGAAGATGCAGGAGCACAAACACACATCAAAAAGTACTAAACACCTCATCATGATATCACGCATTTACCCGATTTATTATCTTTATAATCATAGTCCAACACTCAACTCATTTATATAAATATATCAATATGAACGTATGTGACATGAGGAATATAACCCTCGCCTCTCGGGAATAGTACCAGCTGGAGTGGGGATCCGGTCCCACCTCCCGTGTACCCTATGGGAGTGAACAGGTGTCCGGCCCACTGAACCATACTGGCTTGCCCGTAGAGAACCTCTAGACTCTCGGCGGGATGAAAGGACAAGTTGTCACGGCCCTACAATGGGCAATCAATAGACCATAGGTCGGTAATAACAATATCATAACACTGATATCAAACATATACACACACCACTCATGCACACATCCAATATATAAGGATGACAGCTAAGTAAGTCCTATGGACTTACCTCAACCTCGGGAGTCTCAAACTCAAATTCAAACGGCTCCGCGGAGATCAACACAGCCTAAACAAAGTATAACACATATATCACACTCATATCCATAACAAGGGTCACACCTAGCATGCTACTACCGCTCAACCTCATTCTATCCTCATACTCGTACCTAGCATGCTACTACCGCTCATACTAGGAAAGAAAAGGATCTACCTAACTCTAGGTAGAACCAGGACAAAACGCACCTGCGTGATAAAGGGGACGCAGGGGCGAAACGCAGGCAACCGCGGGCGCAACGGCACTCAGCCGCGGGGGCGGTGACAAGGGCCGCTGACAACGCAGGCAAGGCGCTGGCTCTGGCGCAGGCGCTGAGACAAAAGCCGCGGGAGCGGTGGCTTCTGGGCGGGGCGGCGACAGTGCAGAAGATGATCCGCGGTTCTTCTTTCACTCTTCACGTGATCAATTCACGTCTTCACTCATCCAAAGTTACATATAAGTATATACATACATAAACCCACATCAATACACACCTATATATGCATCTAAACCTAAGCTAAGGAGATGGAATCAAGGAAAGGAAGAGAGGAAGAAAGATCACTTACCACCTTAGGAGTTCTAGGCTACAGGAGAGATCAAACACCTCAAGAGCTGGCCTCCAAGCTCAGCCTATACACAACCATCAACAACAACATCCACCACACAATTCTCAAGCCAAACTCTTCCAAACCAAGAACAAGATCAAAGAGAAACAAGGGCAACAAGGGGGACGTGAAGGAAGCTGGAAAGGAAGTGAAGAAGAAGCCCTTGATCAGCCAAGAGAAAGAATAAGAGAAGGAAATGGTAAAGCACGGGTCAAGGGGTCAATAAAAACGGCTGCAGCCGCAGGAAACCGCAGGGGCGGTCCCCTGAACCGTAGGGGCGGAAACCCGCAGGGGCGGTAGTCGTGCCCGCGGGTGCGGAAAGACCAATCACGGCCAAAGCCAATCTCGGCTAAGGCCCAATCTCGGTCCAAAAGACTAAGACTCTTACAAATGGAACCAATGCCCATGGGGGCTCAAATGGGAATTGAAGGAGAAGGAGCACGGCCAGGAGCAAGAGTATGAGGTATGCAAATGGGTGTCCTCGTCATCCTTTGACTCAAACTGAGCCTCTCGATGAGGAAGTGATCCGAGCTGAGTAGAAGGGGGATCAGATGGGAGGGAATAAAAGTAGGATCCGTAATAGGCTCAATCACAATAGTAGGTCATGGGTAATCGCCTCGTCGTACAAAAGCGGTAGGTGGGTATCATCTCTGTTGTTCGACAACGAGCTAATATGGATTTTCGAAATACATAGAGTTAGAAAAAAAATCTGAATCCCGAACATCCTATGTCAATGTTAACAATAATAATTTTTTTTTAAAAAATATTAAATTGTAAACACACGCGCTTGTTTAAAACAAGTGTGTGTGTTTACACGTCATCTTCAACGCAGTTGCCATGCGTTGAACTTGGCGGCTTACTTTCAACGCAGTCGGCCTGCGTAGAAGGTAAGCTCCACTTGTTCTTCGCTAGAAAAGAACATGTTGAACATTATATATATATATATATATCAAAAAATCGGTTATTGTTTTTTCTTGTTTTCGATTCGAATTCTGATTTCGTCTACTCTATTCCGTTTCTAATTAACCTAAACTAAGTTCCCGATTCTTATTCCGATTTGGTTTCTAATAAAAAAACGATAAAAACAATAAATTAAAAAAAATGTACCTCAAGTGCGCTCAAAACCATTTTTTAGTAAGGACGTCTTGGAGGATCAATCAAATATCAAAATATCATAATCGGACTCGATCTAAAATGAGAGAATGAGAGATTTTTTTCGGTTTTGGAGGTTCGCAAATGTGAGACTTGAGCGGTGACGGGGGCCAACATCTTCGCGTTATGTAAGGTTTCAAATTCAACGCAGTCGGACTGCGTTGAAGTTGAAATAATTCAATGCAGTCGGCCTACGTTGAGATTCAAAATGTTCAATGCAGTTGCACTGCGTTGAGAATGTGGGTTTTGTAAATTGTACGTCGTGCCTTTAGCAACCCAGTTTTTGAAAACGCAAAAGATTTATTACATAAACCCTTAATGTCCGTTTTAAGAGGTCAAACTTCTCCCAACATATGCAAAATGGGTGTTATTGAATATATAAAATTAAACCTATTAAAACGCAATATCATTTTTTTTTACCTAACATTGAACCGGGAATGGGGTTTTAAATTTCAATAAAACCTCATGCCACATGATGCATTCTTAGTGGTCGGATTTCGGCCGGTAAGAACACGCCATGTGGTGCATCCCTCAACTGCAACATAACCAAAATGACATCGATATTTGTTTGATCCTTTATATTTTAAGCATTTTATTTATAATTTTCATAGACACCCGTGACTAAAGTTTAGGAGTCTAGAGTATTTTTTTTATAACATCATGATGATGATATGATAAGGAGAGAGCAATAAGGGGAATGGGCAACTATTTAAGAATTGTCCTTATTTTCCTTTTTATTTCAAACAAAACTTTTTTTTTGCTTTTTTTTTTTGTGGATAAAAGAAAGTGGTTTGATGCGCTAGACAACACATCGTCTTATGGATCAAAAGGCTGAAGAATCGGCAGACGGACTAAATGTCATGAAACAACCTAAAAACAAAGAAATACGCACAAGTATAAAAAGAAATCCCGGAAGCAAATAGGTCTTCAAGGAAAAGGAGAATGAGCCAATCACAAGAAAGCGGGGAGATAAAATCCATCGTCGAAGAAAGTTCACAGGACGAAAGTCTGGGTAACACTGTGGACACCTCATATTTGAACTCGAGGAAGAACCTTAAGGAATCGATCACAAATTCACGATCCCTCCCAGACGAACAACTCGAACCGCCACCGAGACTAGCTCCAAATTCGAACAATTTCACAACAACAAAAGAAAAACATAATCCGTACAAGTGTATATCGTTGACAGAGAAGGATTGTTGAGAAAATATGCGGGTTTCGCAAAAAAATGAATTGGGCACGGATGGGCAACAAGGCTCCAACAATGCTCAACTTTTTATTAAAAAATTTCCAAAATAACATCAATTTCTTTCTTTCTTTTTGGTGGAAAAATAAATATCTTCTTTATAAAAATAAAGCGTGGAATATAAAGGAGGCAAAAAGTCTCCAACAATATCGGCCTTTTATTTGTTTTGTAATTAATTTTATATATTTCATTCTTAGTTTTATAAATTGCTTTAACATAAACAAAACTTAAACTTCAAATTCGTAGAGATTTTGAGAAAATAAAAGCTAAATTTAGAAGAGAAAGAACCCCATCTAATAACTTTAATAAGAAATCTTTTTATACCATCAAGAGAATTTAACTATATCTTCAAAAGAATTTAGCAAATTTATATATATTTATAATTTTATATTTAATTAATTAAGTAAAAAATAAATAAATATAAGGAATTATGTATATTTGTTTAAAAAAGAAACACAAATCATTCAACTAGAGATCAGATAACATTCAATTACAAATAGCACTAACAGTTACAGTATAATAAATGTTTTTCATACACTCTAAAAATTAACTTTGAAATTATAATATTTGTAGATTAGTAGATATTGTTTTAACTATATTTTTTTAAAACCTGACATTTATATTAAAAAATGTAATCTTTTATATGAAAAATTATAAGTACAAAAATTCTGGATATCATGGCATCTGATTCCACCCAATCTTAAAATTAAAAATTTTAAAAATCAATAATAGCGAAATTAAATTTAAAATAAATAACTTTAAAGGGGTGACAATTTAGTAATACAGGGTTATTTGCCTTAGGTACTGAAACCTTATAGTGTCACATCAGTAATCCGTAGGCAACTTGAGTATATACTAGTTTTGATACCCCGTGTTCATTATGTTGAAAATTGTGTGTCAAAATATTTTTTTGATAATTCATTATGTTGAAAATTGTCTTAATTGTTATGTGATACTTGTTATAAGACTGTATTTTTCACATTATGAATGAAAATCAAACATAATTCAAATCTTGCAATAACAATTGGGAAGAGGATTTTGGGACAATATCCTTTGAGATACTCGAATGTCAAAGTTAGTATCAATCCTAAAAAAAAATAAGTTTTATTAAATTAAATGTTAGAGTACTTGATTTGGGTTAACGAATAGACTGCACTATAAAATTGATAAGATGACCGCACGAAGTTACGCTATCAATTCACGGGTTATTTTATTATATAAGATAGATAATAAGTCATGTGTAAAACATATAGTAACAAAAAAGGAAAGTGTAAAACAAATCATAAAATTAAAATTAATAATATCAAATAATAATATATTAAAATATAAATGAAAGAGATTTATATAATATAAGTAGCATGTCTAAGTAAAAAATTACAATAATAAATAGTAAAGTTTAAATAGTGAATTACCTAACCATTAATATGACTAATAACATATGTCAAGTTATTAATGTAACACCCGAATTTTGAGAACTTGGAGCGTTACTGGCTAGGACCTTACAGTGGGTCCCGACCTTAGGTTGACGTCAATAACGCCGGATCTTGCAACAAGACACAAATATTGAAATACAAATCCTTTCACAGATGCGTAATTAATTTTTAACAGACTCTAAACTCGTACACCAGTCAACTGTATACTACACCAACTATACTACAAGAAAATAAATAAAAACATATAATAAAACCCAACACCCAAACTCCTAGTACGGAAACCCGGCTGGCCACTCCACTCCCGATTTCTCGGTAGAGATCTATCCTGCAAATTGTAACACCCCGAATCCGTAGGACTCGAGGCGCTACTGGGCTAGGATCTCACAATGGATCCTGACCCTAGCTTGACAACAAATTCACTGAATCTTACAACAAGGCAACAATAGATTAAAACAAAACATAAAACTGATATATATATATATATATATATATATACATATCAAAAAAGGATGATACAGAGTACTGCTGAGTACAAAAGTAAAACATGAATCCGGTACAACGTAAATAACCCATATCCCACGAATACCCCAGTGTACGGAACCCTCAGCAGATCACCCCTCTGGATCACTCTGCAGCTCTCCTAACCTGCAAAGGATCTACAACACGGTATAAAAACCGTTAGCTAACTATACACATATATAAGAAGATGCTAGAGCACAAACACACATTAATAATATTAACACATCATCATGGATATCACACATTTACCCAGTTTATTATCTTTAATAAGTTAATCACTCAATCGTATAAATAGATGTATATATGAAGATATGTGACACGAGGAATATAATCCCCGCCTCTGAGTACTCTAGCCAGCTAGAGTAGTATCAGCACACCTCCCGTGTACCTTATGGGAGTGGTGAGGGTCCTTCCCGTATACCAGATCTGATCTGACTACAGAGAACCTCCCAGACTCCACTACGGGATGAAAGGGAAAGGTTATCACGGCCACTACAATGGGCGGTCAATATAACATAGGTTGGTGACCATAATAACACATGCTATAAAGCATATAACACACACACCACTCAAGCATACATCCAATATAAGGATAGTAGCTAAGTAAGTCCTATGGACTTACCTCGATCTCAAAAGTAACTCGCTACGAACAAACTCTCAGAAACGTCCACTCCAAAACTGGAGGACAACACAGACCTATATAAGGCACACACACACTATATATATATATATATTATATATATATATATCTAACTCCTATCACACAAAGGGGTCACACCTAGACCCAAGGGATCCATAAGGGATCATATCCAACTCGTAACCTCAAGGCCGTAACCGGCATATCTATATACATACTCATCATAAACCGATACCTAGCATGGTACTAGTTTCCTCATACTAGAAAGGAAAGGAACTACCTAACTATAGGGTAGTCCCGGGACAAGAACGCACCTGCGTGAACTAAGGACGCAGGGGCGGAAGAGGAATCACCCGCAAAGCGCGGGCAGGAAGAACCGCAGGGGCGGTGACAAGGCTGCAGGCTGACGAAGGCAGCGCGCTGGCACGCGACTGGGCGGTCTGCCGGCAAGGCGGCCGTTCCAGGCGCGGTGGGCCGCGGCGACAGTGCAGAGATGCAATCTCGCGTGTTCTCTTCTAGCTCTTCACTGTGATCAAATTCACGTCTTACTCTCTTCCATAGTCACACACATACATATATATACACATTCAAATCAATAAACCTATGCTCAAATCATCTACTCCTAAGTTAAGAAAGGAAGAATCCAAGGAAGAAAAGAAGGGAAGGAAGCAAGATACCTCACCACACTTGTAGGTCCTAGGCTGCAGGAAGATCAACACACACCAAGGCTGGCTTCCAAGCTCAGCATACTCACAGTTATCAACCACAAAAGCCACAACACATCAAAATCTCAAACCAAACTCTTCCAAACCAAGAACAAGATCAAGAGGAAGCAAGGGAGAAGCTAAGGAGGACGATGGGAAGCTGGATAGGGAACGTGAGGAACAAAGCCCTTGATCAACCAACGGCACGGAATCAAGGTAAGTAAAGAGTAAAGCACGGGTCAAAGAGTCAACGAAAACGGTGTCAGCCGCAGGAAACCGCAGGGGCGGTTCCTGGCCGCAAGGCGGGAACAACAGAGGAGCCGCAGGGCGGCGGCCTCACAGACCGCGGGGGCGGCTAAGGCCAAAACTAGGCTCCGCAAAACTAGGGCTCTTCACAACTCACCCCCCTAAAAACAAGTTTCGTCCCGAAACTTGCTAAAATCCTCGAACCACTCGGACTCACAAGCCGAGGTACAACTCTCTCTATAACCTCAAAGCATAAGCATGGAGGAAAACCATCCACTCCAGCAGTACAACTCTACTATCTAGGGCCTAGAGGAAACCAATCTCTAGCCAACCTATAAACACATCACAAGGCATAGAGGAAATCATATCTCTAGCCGTATCATAACCATAACAGAAAGGCATGGAGGGAGAACATCTCCAGCACTACTATGTCCATCAAAATAGCATGGAGGAAGAACCATCTCCAGCTAAACCTAAACGTATCACAATAGCATGGAGGAAAGATCCATCTTCAGCTATAAACAAGAATCATACTAGCACAACAAGATCTAATAAGATCATAATCATATCAAAGCTAGTATGAAATAAACACATCATAAGCATATAAGCATATAAGCAGATAGACTCACCAAGCTAGTACTAAGATCTACTCCGGTGATCCTACTGATGCACCTATCTCGGCATAGAACTCTGGATAGTTCCTCTGGATACTATCCTCAGTCTCCCATGTAGCCTCCTCGGGTCCTCGTCTCGACCACTGTATCCTCAACATGGGAATGTCCATTCGAACGCAGGCGTCTCATACCTCGCTCTAGGACTGCAATAGGATGCTCAACAAACGTGTGGTCCGGCTCAACCACCAAATCCTCATAACTCACAATGTGCCTCGGATCTGGTATGTACTCCCTCAGCTGAGACACGTGAAACACAGGGTGAACACCCTCTAATCTCGGAGGCAAGGCTAATCTGTAAGCTGCGCTCCCAACCCGATCCAGAATCTCGAACGGTCCGACATATCGGGGACTCAACTTCCCCTTAATGCCAAAACGCCTAACACCTCGTGTCGGGGACACTCTCAGCCACACATGGGCTCCAACCCTGAACTCTAGAGGTCTACGCCTCCTGTCAGCATAAGACTTCTGACGGCTCTGTGCAGTCAGCATACGCTCTCTGATCAATGCTACTCGAGCCATATCATCCTGAATCTGATCAGGTGCTAAACCACTGACACTGCTCTGCTCATCCCAGCATAACGGGGTACGACATCTCTGTCCATACAGTGCCTCATATGGGGCCATCCCAATAGATGCATGCTAGTTGTTGTTGTAGGAGAACTCAACAAGTGGGAGATGATCCGTCCACACCTGTTCCCAATCCAACACACAAGCTCGCAGCATATCCTCCAGGGTCTGAATGGTCCTCTCTGACTGACCATTTGTCTGAGGATGGAAAGCAGTCGTAGTAAAGTGCAAACTCGTCCCCAAAGGCAGTCTGAATCTGCTGCCAAAATCTCGAGGTAAATCGTCCCATCTCTGTCTGAGACGATCGTCCTCGGTACACCATGGAGTCTCACTATCTGCCTAGTGTACTCCTCAGCTAATCTGCCTCACGGCCACGTCTCCCTGATAGGAATGAAACGTGCCGTCTTCGTCAAGTCTGTCTACTATGACCCAGATGGCATCAAAACTCCGGCTCAGCCTCAATCCAGTCACAAAATCCATGGTGACGTCCTCCCACTTCCTCTGTGGAACAGGAAGTGGATGGAGCTCACCTCCAGGTCTGAAATGCTCGATCTTGACCTGCTGGCAGGTCGCACACTGTAGCCACAAATCTGGCCACATCGGGCTTCAGCCCTCCCCACCAATATATACGTCTCAAGTCTTGATACATCTTACTCGTACCTGGATGTACAGAGTAAGGTGTACAGTGAGCCTCCTGTAAAATCCTCTGCCTCGGCTCTGTATCAGCAGGTACACAGACGCGACCGCGGCGCCTCAAAACTCCATCTGCTCCAAGCAGGAACTGTGGTGCCTCATCTCGAGACATCCTATCTCTGCATCCTCTATAAAGTCGGGCAGGTCTCCTGTTTCTGTCGGATCTCATCCAACAGATCAAGAAGGACCTCTAAAGTACGCAGCTGGGCATCCTCATCAGGAAACTGAGATGTCCAACTCTAACCAGATCAGATCTCTCTGCAACTGATGCTTGAACTGTCAATCTAGCAATCGCCTTCTCTCGAGGTGTCTTCCTAGCTCAGGGCATCGGCGACAACGTTCGCCTTCCCTAGATGGTACAGAATCTCCAGATCAAAATCCTTGATCAGCTCGAGCCACCTACGCTGGCGGTTATTCAATTCCCGCTGCGTGAAAATGTACTTCAGACTCTTATGGTCTGTGAAGATCTGACACGTAGCACCGTACAGGTAATGTCTCCTAGATCTTCAGTGCATGAACTATCGCTGGCCAACTCCAGATCATGAGTCGGGTAGTTCTCCTCATACGTCTTCAGCTGTCGAGACACATATGCAATCACCCTGCCTCTCTGCATAAAAACACATCCCAAGCCTAGCTTGGATGCATCACTGTAAACAACAAAATCCTCAGTACCCTCTGGTTGTGCTAAAATAGGAGCAGAAGTCAAACGCCTCTTCAACTCCTCAAAACTCTACCTGCACTGATCAGACCACACAAATCTGGTAGTCTTCCTCAGCAAACTCGTCAGTGGGCGGGCAATCACAAAAAATCCCTCAACAAAGCGTCTGTAATAACCGGCTAGGCCAAGGAAACTACGTACTTCCTTGACGTTCGTCGGTGTCGTCCATGCTGCTACAGCCTCTATCTTTGCTGGATCCACCTTGATCCCCTCAGCTGAAATCACATGACCCAGGAATGCTACCTCTGGCATCCATAACTCACACTTAGAGAACTTAGCATAAAGTTCTCTATCCCGCAAAACCTACAATACAGTCCTCAGGATGTCCTACATGCTCCTCTCCACTGCGAGAGTATACCAGAATGTCATCAATGAAAACCACCACAAACTGATCCAGGAAGTCGATGAAGATACTTTTCATCAACTCCATAAAGACGGTTGGGGCATTCGTAAGCCCAAATGGCATCACTACAAACTCGTAGTGGCCATATCTGGTCCGGAATGCTGTCTTGTGCACATCCTGCTCCCTCACCCTCAGTTGGTGATACCCGGAAAGCAGGTCAATCCTGGAGAACACAGTCGCTCCCTGTAGCTGATCTAACAAATCAACAAGGTGCGGCAGTGGATACTTGTTCTTGATGGTCACCTTGTTCAACTCTCTGTAATCTATGCATAACCTCAGTGATCCGTCCTTCTTCCGTACGAAGAGGACAAGTGCTCCCCATGGGGACACGCTAGGGCGAATGAAGCCCTTCTCAGCCAACTCCTCGAGTTGCTTCTTCAGCTCCAGCATCTCGACAGGCGCCATCCGGTATGGGGCCTTCGCGATGGGTCTCGTACCAGGCTCAAACTCGATACTGAGATCCACACTCCTCTGAGGCGGAAAACTGGACGGCTCAACAAAAACATCAGTAAACTCACAAACAACTGGGATATCCTCTAACGCTGGACTCTCCCCCTCATTCATGGCATAACACCAGAAGGCCTCGCAACCCTGTGCAATCAGTCTAGCTGCCCGTATAGCGCTAATAACTGTACCTACCTTTCCAAGGTCCTAACCTCGGAAAACCTCTATCTGGCCTAACTCGGTAGAGAGGGTAACAGTCCTCCTACCTACATCTAGGACTGCAAAATGTCTAGCCATCCAATCCATACCTAGAATGACTTCTTCATGCTCTAATGGCATGACAAAGAAGTCAACTAGTAACACACGGGTCCCTACAAAAATGGAACAACCGTGAATCTCACGGGTACCTCTGACCCTACCACCATCGGGTAACCCTATAATAAAGGGCATCCCATCAACTGTATCTAACCCAAGACGCTCTACACAGGCATCAGAAATAAAAGAGTGCGTAGCACCAGTATCAAATAAAACCCTAACAAGTAAACCATGAATCAGAATGGTACCTGTAGCAGTAGGTGCAATTGGCTCCTCTGCAGTCCTCAACTCAAAAACACGACCCTGTGGGCCTCTGGTATCAGTGGTGCCCCCACCACGGCCTCTGCCTCTACTCGGCCCAGGAGCAGATCCTTGAGTCGTAGGGCGATCTGGGACCCTCTGATGTCCCTGTATCTGCTGCTGCTGCTGAGGTGGCCTCTGCCCACCTCCCGCTACACTGGCAGGAGAAGAACCCTGCTGGGATGCAGCTCCGCCCTGACGGAAGTAAACGGCTCTATGACCCGGTCTACCACAGGTAAAACACGTCACTAATGGCCTCGTGCACTCGGGTTTCAGATGCCCTGGATCTCCACAGTTAAAACACTCTCGTCCCTTCTCTGCAACCGGTGCAAATGAAGGCTGACCCTGGCATCTCTGACCACGCCAACCACTAGCAGAACCACCAGTACCACTGGTCTGCCCTGTACGCTGCCTCTTCTCAGACCCTCCGGTGTGAGAAGTCTCCTCTGACTCGCCCGCTCTCGCTCATAGTCGGTGGCTCTGTCCTGGTAGTCCATCAAGGACTCACAATGAAATCCCGCCATATAGGCCCGGGTAATATCCCTCAGTCGTCGGGAAAAGAGATAAACGTGCTGGTCTTTAGAAGGTGCAGCTGGTCCCAGTAATGCCAGCTCCTCTTTAAACCTCCTGATGGCTTCAGACACTAGTACATCCTCAAACCCAGCCTCCACAAAATCTCGCAGTTTCTCCCTCTCAGAGAGGCAGGGCAGAAACGCTCTCGGATCAGAGTCCTCATTTGCTCATAGCTAGTAACCTGGACTCGTACAGACCTCCACCAGTGCTGCGCCAGATCTCTGAACAAGGTCTGCACCAGCTCAATCTGCCTGTCAGCTGGACATCTAATAGACTCCAGAGCTGAGTCTACATGTCCTATCCACAGCTCCACCTCTAGCCCAACTTTCCCAGTGAAAGGGGGTACACCCATCTGATGAAATGCCTTCAACCAGGTATCTGGTCTAGGCCCTCTATGCTCCTCCGGTGCTCTAGCAATCTCAGCAACAGGTACCTGTACAGCTGGTACTTGAGTAACAATGTGGGACCTCTCAGATGGTCCCTCCTGTGCCTGTAAATCTGTGGCACGCCTACCGGCTCTAGCAGCCTCCTCTACTCGTCTGATATAATCCTGAAACTCTGATCTACCCATAGAGACGCGATTAGACTCACCAGACTAGGCTCCCTGTGGCCCCTGTCTCTCAGCTGCCCCGTTCCTAGTCTCAGGAACGGCGCTCTCAGCAACCTCCTCATGCATCTCTCCCGCATGTGAACCGTCAGCAGGAGTCCTACCCCGTCCTTTACCTAGAGGGGGTCTACCTCTACCTCGTCTTGTTGCAGGTAAGGCTCCAGTCTGAACCATCTGCAGAAGACGTAAACCTGTGTTAGAAGGCTATATATATGCCATATGTATAGATATATCACATATCAATCACAACAGAATATCTATATATATCTATACTGTCGAGATCTTTAGAGGGGTGATGGTTCACGTACACGATATCCCAAAACATTTGTACTCATTTCAAAACCAAAACCTTTTGAAAAGTCAGACCCCTTTCGGGTTCTGTTTATTTATCTATTCGAACTTTATTGCAGATTACTAGTGCCATTGTTGTCAACCTGGGCTCTGATACCAACTTTGTAACACCCCAAATCCATAGGACTCGGAGTGCTACTGGGCTAGGATCTCACAATGGATCCTGGCCCTAGCCTGACAACAACTTCATTGAATCTTACAACAAGGCCCTGATAGATTAAAACAAAACATAAAACTGATGTATATATATATATATACTAATCAAAAGTAATACACAGTACTGCTGAGTACAAAAGTCAACCATAAATCCGTACAATATAAATAACCCAAAACCCACGAGTACGCCCTGTGTACGGAATCCTGAGCAGATCACCCCTCTGGATCACTCTGCAGTTCTCCTAACCTGCAAAGGATATACAACACGGTATAAAACCGTTAGCTTACCATACACAAATATAAGATAGGCAAGAGCACAACCACACATCATATAAACAATAACACATCAACATGATATCACACATTTACCCGGTTTATTATCTTTATAACGTTAAACACACAGGAGTATGTAAATCAGTATATGAAAATAAGTGACACAAGGAATATAATCCTCGCCTCTGCGTGCAATATCTAGCTGGAGTGGTATCAACGCACCTTCCCGTATACCATAAGGAGTGGTATCAATACATTTCCCATATACCAAGTTTAGCTAGCGTACAAAGAACTTCCCAAACTCCTCTACGGGATGAAAGGGTAAGTTGTCACAGCCACTACAATGGGCGGTCAATATAACATAAGTCGGTGACCAACATGAAGCATGCTATAAAGCATATAACAAACACCACTCATGCACACATCCAATATAAGGATGGCAGCTAAGTAAGTCCTATGGACTTACCTCAATCTCAGAAGTATCTCGCTACGAGCAAAACCCAGAAACGTCCACTCCAACTGGAGGACAACACAGCCTATACAAGGCACACAGATATATATCACAATCCTATCATACACAAAGGGTCAGATCTAGACCCAAGGGATCCATAAGGGATCAATTCCAACTCGTAAACCTCAAAGCCGTAACCGGCATAACTATACCATACTCATCATCATTTGAATCCTAGCATGATACTAGTTCCCTCATACTAGAAAGGAAAGGAAACTACTTGACTATAAGTAGTTCCGGGACAACACGCACCTGCGTGAATTAAGACCGCAGGGGCGAAAGAGGTCACCCGCAGGCGCGGAAGGTAGAAGCCGCAGGGGCGGTGACACAGAACGCAGGCAAGCGCAGGCACGCCGCTAGCACGACGCAGGCGTTGTTGCACGGTAGCCGTGGGGGCGGTGGCTCTTGGCCGCGGGGCGGCGACAGTGCAGAAGGCAACTTCGCGGCTTCTCTTCGGTTCTTCACGTGATCAAATCACGTCTATACTCTTCCAGATTCATACACATACACATCAAAACACATTCCAACATCAACACTCTTAGCATACATCTAATCCTAAGCTAGAAAGATTGAAGAACAAGAAAGAAAGAAAGAAAGGAAGGAAGGATGAAGAAGCAAGGAACTCACCCTTACAGCTGGTCTAGGCAAGACAAGATCACACTCCTTATTTCAATTGGCATCACAAGCTCAGCAAACGTGCACACTAACATCAACACCCACAACAACACACAAGCTCTTCCAACTCAAGAGAAAGATCAAGAACAAGATCAAAGGGAATGAAGGAGAAGAAAGAAGGACGTAGGGAGCTGGAGAAGTGAAGTGAAGAAGTGAAACCCTTGCTCAGCAAGGTAAGGGAAGGTAAAGGTAAGAAGGTAAAGCACGGGTCAAAGGAGTCAACAAAATCGGCTGCAGCCGCCGTGACGGAAACCTACAGGGGCGGCATACGTGCCCGCGGGTGTGGCAAGGCCAATCTCGGCTATGGTCCGATCTCGGTCCGAAAGAAAAGGGCTCTCACATATAAGACTCATGTATTAGCCATCATCGGTAGGCGGATTAGGAGTGTGTCTGGGACGTGGCCCGGGAAGGTGCCCCTGGGAAACCCTAATTTATGTGTGTGAGGAACGACCGTAGTCATAATCTCCTAAAAAAAATCCGAAACATTGCAAAACAAAGAAATTGAAAACCCGACCATTTCACCAACAAATCTATGTACGGGCAATCGATTAGGACTCGAATGATGTAGATCCAAAGCAACCAGATGAAAATCTAAGGCAAAAATGTCTATTGACTCCGTTAGAAGTGAATTTTTCATGTGTCACTTTGATCTTTGATTTCTTTTTGCCTTTGTCTCACATGTTGAGATGTTGAAAGACATAAGGAATGGAAGGGCATTACGTGTTTCTAGAACTGGATTATTTGGTGGAGGGAGAAATGATCAATAATGCACCAATACAAAGAGCATTTCTTCCTATCCTAAAACCGACTAAGACTCCCTTGGAGTTGTTATTGGATGAGGTGGTAGAAGAACAATGAGTTTTGGATACTATGCTTAGTGGTTTATCAATCATTGGTGTTGAACTTGCAAAGAGATAAAAAGCATTGAATATTCGGATTGTCCGACAAGATTAGTGAATTCAAGGAGATCTGCATTATAAAGAAGCGTTGTTGATGGAGGAAACTCGAGAAGAAATTTTTGTTGTTGTTGAAGAGATTTCCAAGGAAGTTCGTTTTACTATTTACAATAGTGAATTTTAGATTCCGAACTAGTATTAGAACCGGTAGTGTCTAACGTTCCTCTTCAAGTTTTTATGATTTATGATATTGAAGAACCTTTAGAAATTTACAAGGACGAAATTTGATGTCCAAGGGAACTTTTCTTTGTTTGAAAATATGCAAGAACCTTTACTGATACTAATAAGTTCTTTCGGTTTATGGCATGACCTTGTGAGGATTCTTGAGCTTTTACACAAATTTGTGTTATGCTTTTATGAGTTTCCAGAATGCTTTGATCATCTAGAACTTACAATTGACCCCTTTCCGATTATGAATGATTTGTTCCACTTTTATATATATATATATATATATATATGAAATGATAGAGGCATTCTTTTTTAATCCTAGTATTTCCTTTCTATCTTTTGATTATGTTTTCATCTATATAGCCCTACTATCCCTCTCTTTATTAGTCCCGCATAAATTATCTAGTCATATTTTTGCCTCATTTGACCTATCCAAGAATTAGGAGGTGAAATTGTGCATCCGAAGAAAGAAAGAAAAGTGTCATAAAGTATAAAGAAGTTCGTTGAAGTGTTGCATATCCAAGTAAAAAAAGAAAAATAAAGGGCAAAGTGGTTTAGTATATACACTCGGAACAAGTTATGAAAGTAGGGATGCTGCTTACAAAGTATAAAGCTACAATCAAGAAAAAAATAACATTTTCTGAGCTCAAACTAGTGAAATTAATCTACTTTAGAGGACAATCGAAGAGGTAAAAAAAAGACTACCAGTCGGCTGACCATGGCCCAAAGATCGGTCGATTTGTCCTTCAACGATGTTCGAACGATCCTCTTAGTTTTTGGATGTATTGCAGCACAATGTTTTTTCTCTCGCACCTTGTTCTTCTCACCTTTGAGCACATTACAACCCTATAAAAAACCTCATGGTTGATGTGATAATTGTAGAAAAACGCACGGTGGAGATTAAGAACGCTATGTTAAGCATATGATTATTGATCATTACATATGTGTTGAGTTTGAGGGATATTCTTCACTTAATAAATACATGTGAGAGTGAGTTACACACATTACCTTTAGCGCTCATAAAACTTGTGAGCTTTACCTTATCATTATTACAATAGTTCGTGTTATGATGACTCGGTTTGTTTTTGCTTGATTTTATTAGCCATGATAAGAATACGAGTCCCTTACATAGAGTTATCTTCAGACCTTACTTGAATATAACAAAGGTTCAAGTATGAGGCATTTGATAACACCCATTTTTGGGTCTTTTTTTACCCTTATTCTTATCCATTTCTTGAGCATATAGTGTATATTTGCATTGCATGTTGGTTGATTTCCTTCCATTTGTATTTTAGAGATCTCCCTATGGGTTAATGATTGTAGGTATTTTAGGCCTTGTTAGAGCTAAAATGGAGTTATATGCGGAACAATGTCCTCAATACACTAAGTTCCCCATGTGATCAATGAAGTCAAGGTCAAGACGGAATTTATTGGGATCCGATAGTGAATAAGGAAGACTTGCTCAAAGTTTTGGAAGTGACCGGCCTATCAACAAACCATCGGTCGACCGACTTCCACCATTTATTTGAGTTATTGATCATTTTTCAAAACGATGCGATTCTATTTATTTCCATGTGATTGGCCGAACAGCCCAACTAGGTCGGTCAATTGGTCCCAAACGCTTACAAGTTCTTAAATATTTTTTTCCTTTATCCTTTTTTTTAAATATATTTTAGGCTATATTTTAACCTATCCACTTGAGCTTTTTCTATCTTTTAGATTAAAGATAGGGTTTGATAGATTTTGATCACAAACCCTAGGAGACGATGTCATAAATCCTTCTATATATAAGGTGTTTTCGCTAGTAGTTTGGGGTATCTAATTTTCATTAAAAAGTTTCAAAGAGAATTTTTGTTTTACAATTGTGATCGGCCCACCAATGCACATCGATCGGCCGACCGGTCAATTTTCTTTTGATCAATAAAAGCCTTGGATTTCTGTAAGTAATGACTTGCTAAATTATCATATTCTATGGTTTGAAAAGCCCGATTGCATGGATAATCAATGATGTTGAAAATGATCTTTATCCCTATGAATATTTATCTCTCATATGTTATGATAGTTTTGTATTTTCTATGAAAAATGCGAGAGTCGAGCATGAAATTGCTTTATTATTGTTTGATCTTCTATGTGTTGATTGTAAACTGCGAGAGCCATGCATGAAATTGTTTTATTCATGTTTGTTCTTCTAGGTTTTGATTGCAAAATGTGAGAGGTGGGTTATTGGTGCTTTTTCATAATTTGTTAAATGCATTAGGGGAGGAGAACTGTTTTCCAAGTAACATTATATATATATATATATATATATATATATATATATATATATATATATATATATATATATATATATATATATATATATATATATATATTCTATTTGGAATGGGTTATTATCATTTGAAATTTAATGTGTTTGTTGAGGTGATTATGATCTTGAAACTATTTTATTTTCTTTGGTACTAGAAACTTGATTAATTTTGATACTATTGATTATGGATCATGTAGTGACAAATACTTTCTTCTCCCTAAATTGCTAAGAATTGTGTTTTTGTCATCGTGCCATCAATCGGCCGACTTGTGTGTTTTCTTCTCCTTTTGTGAATTATGATATTTTCTTGTATATTTCTTTTGTTCTTGCTTCGATCGAGTGTCATCTATGCTTTTCTTCTACTTTTTTTTATGTATTCTATTATATCGGTTTTATGATTAATTTGTCAACTCATCAGACTACTTTCCTAGCGTTCGATCCTAACCCTTACTATAATTGATTCTAGTATAATTTGTAAAAAAAAAATGCTCAAGTTTTATCCCTCATCAACGTACGAATCCAATAACTCAGACAAATAAAGTGTATCCCTACAAAAAACAAACTTATCATTAGTAACAACTTTTGTACCAAAATCTACAAGATTTACATCTCCTCTTATTTTTTGTACTATCAACTCTATAAGGTCAATCTTATGTCAAATGTAGTGGTATCTTACATCGATATGCTTTGTTCTCTCATGGTAGACTGAATCTTTAGACAAAAACATAGCACTTTGATTGTCAATATATAGAGTTGCAGTATATGGTTAATTAAGGATTTAAGTGAGAATTCCTTTCAACCACATAGCTTCTATTGCTGCCTCAGTAGCATCTTTGTAATTAGCCTATGTCGATGAAAGAGCAATAGTAGACTCTTGTTGAGATTTCCAGGATATGTAGTTTTCACACCATGTATAAACATAAACAGTGGTAGAATTTCTATTATCTTTGTTGCTAGTATAATCTGAACCAACATATCCCAAAAGATCATTAATATCATAAGATCAAGGGAAGAAGTACTAGCTAAATATCTTAGCAGGAACTTCATAGCAGACCAATGCTTATGAGAAGGATTAGACATGTCACTTCTTAGAACACTGACAACAAAAGCAAGATCAGGCCTAGTACACATCATATAATACATTACAAAACCTACATTTGCATCATATGGAACCATTCTCATGCTCTTAATCTCGTTTGTAGTCACATCGGATGTTTTAGTGAGATCAAGATGAGCTCCGAAAGGCATATGTGTTGGCTTAACAGAATTCATGTTGAATTTGTCCAATACTTTCAGTATATAGTCGTGATGTGTCAACCACATATTTCTTTTACTTGTGTCTCTCACAATTTTTATTCCAA